>CM031235.1:286721190-286797868 GCA_018340775.1 Taxus wallichiana var. yunnanensis
CTAAAATAACCCAATTTCGGGTTTGAAAATTTGGCACAAGGGTAGAGGGTGTGGGGCCCACCCAAGGGTTCATATGTGACCCTAAACCCTTATGATTAAGTACATCATTAAACAAATTCAAAACTTAATGAAAATGGGGCCATTAATTCCCTAAAACTAGTTCTACAACACAAACTAAACACCTAAGCAAAATTAATAATTACAAGACATGTTACATTACAAATGAGGATCACCCATGGTGTCCAAAACAATAATTCTAATGTTAAGGCCTCATGCGATAAACACGGCTAGGACTTAGCCCTATGGGCTACGCTTGTGCAAAGTTGTGTGGTGGCTGAATCCCACGTTCTCTTGTGACCTGTCACCTGCACACTCATTGCACACATTAAACGCACATGTCCGATAAAATATAAATCAACTACTAAATAAGATATCAATGAATTCTAGACTAACATATCATCTTTTTGGAATTGAAAGTGCGACAACGTGCACAACTATACATAATTCACCATAAGTTAGTCATAATGATAAAATGACATGTATCCATAGAATCCCAACATGCAACAAACTGAGTATCCATCAATATAATTACGTTCCAAAACAACATCATATCAATTAGTATCCATGACATCATAAGATAATGCAAACAACATAGTAATCAAGCTAAATCGGTGCGTTATACGCCTAAATGTCCATACATGCCTAATCAGATCAAATCTCCTAATGTAATGTCCAAAATATAACAAATCCCTGTCAAAACATGTCTAATAGTAAGAGGAACAACAAGTAACTGAGCTATAAAAGTGTGGGCACTACAACACTTTTCTATTGGGTTTTCACAATGGTTGGAAAAAAACAATTATTTACTAGACAAATGATCATCCTCAAACATTGCAATGTTTCACCAACTACAACCAACAGGGGTTGTGTGATCATTTTGGGCATGACATAGAAAAAAGTTGAGACTTTTGGGCATTTGGGCATTCTCACGAGGCATTGACAATGTTTTCCAAATGTAATCAATAGGTGTCCACCTTGGTTAGTTTACCTTTGCTAGCATACTCCCTGCTGTGCCGAAAGAGGTTTGAAAAAGTGATACAATTTTAGGAAAGGCACGATTCATTGTGGCGATTGTGCACCTCTAAGCCCACCAATGGGAGGAGGGGCATGGTTGATTGTAAAGAAAAAATATATCTAGGTGAAGGAACTATGCCCTTTGGGTGTTAGATCCATAGAATAATTCCTCGCCTCCTATTTCTTTTTGTGATTTTGTATCCATACAACGGTCGTCACCCTCTATTTTACCAGTTCTTGAATGAATGAGAGAAGCAAGGAAGGGAAAACTAAATTTTTGCAGCAAAAATAAAAAGTGTTATGCCTTGGATTGGAAAGGTCTTTTGGGATTTAATTCTGACTTTGAGAAATCTTTGATGGTAAACTTGAGAAATCCTTGAGGTATTTTGTTTAAAAAATAGGCTAGATTCGATTCACGTTATATCATATTGCAACATAAGCATCCATAGTTCTTTTCATGTAGGGGGTAGAGGAGGATTGCTTGATTATAATATTGATGAATTAATTGTTTTATTGGAAATTATTTACACATATAGGGGAGAGACACCAATAGTTGAGCATGGTCCAATTGTGGATATAGTGTCTTGAATACACAACACCCAATAGTTGTCATAAAAGTACTTGGTGATTAATCATTTTTGACATGACAACACTCAATCACATCATGCCATGTAAGATTTGTTATTTTTAAATTGTCAATGTTCAACCATTATCACCCATGATCAAGTATGGGTCCCAATCAAAATGTAGTGTAACTCAAATTTACTATTTTAAATCAATTCAAAATATATAATTTAAAAAATGAACTATGTGGTGGTGAAAAATTGAGATCTCACATTATATTTAAATTGATTTTGTGGGCCCTTAACTTAGGGTGCACCACTACTAGCTCCTCTCCCCTACTCAATAAAATTCGGATGAAAAAGAATTCGAGTTAAGGAGTTGCATATACATGTACTTCATCTATGATATCATTTTTTTCGTTCTTTTTCTTTTTTGGGGGTAATTGGGATGGAAGGATAAGGAAAGGGAAGGAATGGCCTAGAGAATGCGGTAGGGTTATGGATTGGAAGGGATTATGAAAAGAAATGAAAGATTCGATAAATTTCATGAGACCAATAGGAGAAAGAAGTGTATACCATACTATCCCTCGCCATTTAGAAAAAGTGTACGGGGTTTGCCGAGTTAAACTTTTGCTATTGTGGTTTTTAAAATGTTTGTGGTTTTTTTCTTTTCTTAGATTAGGTTGATACAAAATAGGAACAAAGCACACATCAAAAGCAAACCTCAAGCCATATATTTATTGTTTACTTATACTTTCATTTAATATGCAATCCAAAACTTTGCTCGCCTCATAAGGTTGATTGGTGAAAATTTATTAGTGGACTTTCTACCATTGTTGTTCCAACTCTTACTCTCCTTTTTCTTGCTCCAATCTCCATCCAAATGAAAACCTCCACATGTTATCAAGTATATAGAATCACTTGGCCATAGCCAAATAAAACCCTTTTAAGAGGCTCCTTTGCTTCTAATGTAGACCTTACGACCTCTACTCTGCTTTTTTTTTTTACCTTGAGTTTTTTAATAAAAGTTCTTGGATTTTCTAGTTTGACATGATTTGATTGTTTGTATCAAATTGGATCGAGTGGACTTTAATTAGAGTGTTTGTGGGTCACAAACTAGGTATCACCTGGAATCAATTTTATTATTTGTTATTATTCTCGTTGTTGTGTAGGCCTATGTCAAGCATAGAAATTTGTAGTCATCGTGGGTTTGTTAAAATGGCCTTAGAAACTTTTGGCAATTAGAATTTGTAGGTGTAAGGCCAAAGTCCACAACCTTTTCCAACATCCTCCTAGCCTCTGTCAAAATGAGAGATTTAGAGCATGGAATTTTCTAGCATTGAGCACTCTATCAAATTAGGGGGAAAATGAGGCATAATAGGATATGTTTTTCTCAAATACATTATAGTTGTGGTCAGATTGTGTTGATCTCTATGATTTGAAGTTCTTCGATGCAGTCTTTCCCCGATCAAAGGACCAATTTTTCTAGCATCCTTACATCACGCGTCAACATGGGAGCTTTAACATAGGACACACACATCCATCAAGCATAATGGAAAGTTGGTTTTGTTAGATGTAATTGTCGATGCGATGGTAGATATGGTAGATATGTTAAAATAAGATCTTTGACCACTTGAGGATATGCAAAAAATGAGAGGACATTAGAATCCTCACGAAGCATTAACATTATTTTGGTGAATACAACCAACAGGTGTCCAACAATGAATGCAATAGACTGACAATGAATGCATGATATGCATAAAATGGTTTTTCTTAAAAGGCCTTTGAATTTCTCCAACAAATGTAATTGGTAACTTAAATCCGAACCCCATAACATTTTTCACAATATTTCTAGCATGTTTCATAATGAGAAATTTAGAACAAGGCATGGACATTCATCATTGTATAATGAGAAGCTGATTTTTGTTTGTTATAATTGCTTAAGAGCCTTTGCTCAAATACATGCAAAATGTGGAAGCATACAAAAGGCATGGGAATTGTTTGACAAAATGCCTGTAATAGATTTAGTCTCACGGATTGCGGTGATTGTAGGATATGATCAATGCACAATGGAAAGATAATAATTGATAGATGTATAGTGTAAGTGCACTAGTAGACATGTATGTGACATGGACATTAATCAAAGAATAATGGAATGTTACTTTTTGTTAGATGTAGTTGCATGTGTGTTGGTAGACATATATGAGAAATTGGAATAATATTGAAAGAACATGAACTAATAGACAAAATGCCTCTATGAGATGTGCTCTCGTCACTGCGATTAATGCGAGTAATATACAAAAAATGGGTTTTTGAAAAGGCCTTGGAAAGTTTTAGGAAAATCATCGGAAGGATTTTCCAACATTCTCTGAGCCTTTTCCAACATTCTCCCAACATGTGTCTAAAATGGGAGCTTTAGAACATGACATGCACATCCCTCAAAGCACAATGGAAAGCTAATTTTTGTTAGATGCAGAATCGACTAGGAACCATACAAAAATCACACGAACCCTTTACCAAATAACTCAAGGAGATGTGGTCTCATGAAATGAATTTATTTCATTTGTTTTTTGACATCTAAATGAAATTACAAACTTATTTTGATAAAAATGGGTTTCTTAAAAAGGCCTTAGAAACTTTCAAGTGAATCCAATTGGTAGGTGTAAACCCAAAGTGCATAACCTTTGCAACCATCATCCCTACCTCCAAGACAAGCCACAATTGTTGCAGATCATAGGCGGGCTTGTTGTGATCATGTAAATTGTTCGGTTGAATGCCTAATAGGAGCAATTGAATCTATTTCATCGGATGTAATGAACAAATATTCAACTCAATTAGCTCACCTTTCTCAACATTCTCATAGCTCATGCAAAACTAAGAGATTTACAATGGGGTATGGACATCCACCGAGGCATATTAGGAAGTTTTCATTGTTAGATGTTGTAGTTGTAGGTTCCCTATTTGATATGTACATAAATGTTGTGAAACAACAATGGATCTTTTTAATAGATGCTCAACCCGATCAATAATTTTTTTAACATACTCACAAAATGGGGTTATTAAATAGGCTAGGAGCTTCAAAAATGGGTGTGGACAACCATCAAAAACTATTAGGAAATGGATATGTAAAGATGTTACGATTGGAAATAATTTGGCAAATAGGTATGCAAAACGTGGGATCCTACATGAGGCACGAAAATTTTACTCCTTTATGGTTTGGGTTTATCAAAATTTATGTGTATTTTTGGTCATTCCTTGTTGAGACAATTGTCATTGATATTGAAAAGACACTAACATTAAAGAATATTTCTAAATGAGAGCATTCTATTTGCATCACATCTAGCAAACTTGTAACTCATGTGCAATTGTTAGTGCATAAAAATAATAATGAAAGAGGGTTTAAAACCCACAAGCGAGGATCACGAGGGATGACGTGCACATCAACGGACGTGCAAATGGTAGTGTGAAGAGATCTCGGGAGGAGCGAGCATCAACCGAATGTGCATGCAAAGATTTGACAAATGGAAGAACCTGGTTAAGCCATAAAACTCTCCTCTATCTCATAGATCAAATGGGGTGTACATATAGGAGGTGTTGAGTAACCCCATTCTGCTGCAATCATGACAACTCAAGTAGAGAGGGGAGTTACATTCCCGAGAATAGAAGTGTAACTCCCAATAGCGCATATGGCCTTGTGATGACACTTTGCGCGTGTGATGCACCGACGCGTAAGGAATCTCATAATGACCCCTAAATGACACATGGACCTACGATCTCACCTAAGTGAGATGACTCACCTAATGATGTGGAAAATATACACACCAACACCCCCTTCATCGTAACTTAGGATGGGGAGGCAAGTTAGAAATGAGAAATGGGTCCTGGCACAAAGCCCGATGAGGTACCCATGCACAAAAAGAGGTCCTAAGCAGTGAAGGAAAACCTAGTGGGAAAAACATCCACCATAAGAGAACAAAACACTCTCTAATCTAAGAAAGATGCCAAATATGGGTCCCGTCCGTAGATGAGCACGAAAAGGTACCCATGTATAAAGAGGCAATCTCTCAGAAAGAAGAAGAAGAGAGAAGAAGATGGAGACAAGAGGAATGTAGAAGATGCCATGGACGGATCTAAACTCTGCAACTGTAGGAAGTCTCCCAGAAGAATGTTGATGATGAGATCCTCTGCCTCTGGACTGAAGAAGAGCCACCCACATGAACTGTGTGCCTGCCCTTAGGAAGGACATAGAAATGATGTCTTTGAAAGTCCGCCCCACAAAGGAAACCAAAGGTAGTAGCATGAAGAACTATGAGTCTGGTGCACGAAAGTGTGACATAGGTCTAGTGAGTGAGTGCCAAGGAACCAAAGGTAATGCCATGTGCGTAGAACTGTTAGAGTGAAGAGGAACACCCGTAGAAAGGATGTCCAAGTGATGTGAAGGGAACAAAACATCCTCCACAACAGAAAATGGATCCACAAGTGAGGGTGGATCAATGAAGGTCTCTGGAAATGTGGAAGTGACATGATTCCGGAAGGGGCACTCCCAACAATAGAGATGATGAACTCCTCTGAAACACCTGTAGATGGATGAGGGACATGTAGTGCATCACAAGTAGACTCTGCGAAAAGACAACTAAGGTCAAGCAGATACTCGTCCCAATGAGGGGGCTCAACAAACAGAAGAGCGATGTCAGATAGGTAGGAGTCATCCAATGAAGGTAGAGGAGTGTAAGGGGCCTCGCACACTTTGGAAGTGGAAAGGAGATGGGTGTGATGATTGTGTGTGAGGATGAATAGAAGACTCGCTCGATATCTGATGAGATGTGGGGGTGACAACAATGTCTGGAATAGTGAGAGAAAGAGGAGAAGAGTCCTCTGTAGTACTCTTGACATAGAACAGGTGCACATCCTCGTCATCGAAGTAGAATCAAGTGATTCTATGTCGGTGGAATGGTCATCACATGAAGAAATGGAGGAGACAACTGAATTAGTAGTAGCAACAATAGTGGCAGTATGTGAAGGGTCTCCATAGAGGGACCGAAAAATGCTCTGAGACACGGTGAGGTGGATCTAAGTACGCCACGTGAAACAGAGAGATCGGAGACATGCATCATCATGAAACCAAAGACATGGTCATAAGTGTCAAGGAAGTCCTCCAGATGCCGATGATCGGTGGGTGTAGGAGGCCGACCCAAGAAAGAAGGGTAAAAGACCCTCGTGGGTGAAGTAACGTTCCATGGAAGCACGCCAAGCTGAATAGTTCCCTCTCCCGGTGAGAAGTGGCGGAGGCTGTAAAGCGATCCTACGACGCTCAAGTCTAGAAAGAGCACTCTCCATGATGCAGAATGCAAGATGCACAAAAGCAAGACGTCGGACTCGGCCGATAATGCGTCTGCGTGTGAAAGCCCAAGAGTACAATCAACCCCCAGAATGCGGCACTTTATAAAAGTAGTGCAGTTTACAAAACTAGCAATGCCATCACGTAAAGTGCAAAAAATCATGCAACTTTGACCAAGGAAGCGCTCAAAAACGAGCAGCGAGTCAAAAGTTATAGCATTAAAACGATTCCCGCAACTGATGGAAAAATACACTAGATGCTTACAAACGCATTAAAAAAGTACACGAGATGGGTGCAAAGGGTATCGTGTGGGTACTCATTGGAAACGACATGGAATTTTAGCAAGGGTTTGTTTTTACTGCGAGGGGGTTAGCCTCCTGCCAACTCGGACCTCGCCCTCCGTCTTCGACACTCGTAGGAGGGGATTAAATTACAAGCCAAAAACAGCCTAAATGATTATTACATGCCATGAATGAAATGTTTTGTTTTTAATCACCCTAAAACATTAAAAAAGAAGGTGATAGGAGGGGCCCACGTTTGGAAAGAGCTTCTCTCAAGGGAGTTGGAAGCCACGTGCTGCTGTGTGGTTGTGGTGTCCACGTGGAGAGTGGGTAGGCCAGCTGCAGAAGCTGAAAGACGTTAGGGAGATCTGCAGGCTGTTGGAGGAGACATTACCAGCTAGCAAGAACAGTAACCAATGCAACGTTGTAATCACAAGGAAGACAACAAATAAAAAAATGTTTTTCCAATGCTGAGCAGCAAAAAAACATTTTTCAACGCACGTGGCTGGGTTTGAAGGTCGCTGGAGGTCAGTTGGAGGCTGTGTTGGTGAGCTGGAAGGTGCTGCAGGCATGTGGGAGAGCAGCAGAGATCCCAAACCACAAAAAATGCCAGAAAAGCAAAAAAATGGGTTGTGTCTTTGGGGTGTAGAGTCAAAAAAACATTTTTTAAAAAAATGCAGACCTCCACGAAGCACAAGTTGAGGGAACCATTGGAGGAAATGGCTGAGCTGGATGGAAGTGCCAAACATGAGAAAACAACAGCAAACAACAACTTTGAGTTTGCAAGAACACGAGCACATCAACAACAACAAATAGCAACAAACAACAGCTAACGAGAGCAATGTAGAACATCCAAGGAGATCATGAGCAGGTTGAAGGCTCCAACAAAGTAGAGACAAGGAGGTGCAGAGCATGAGAATGGAGGAGCCATTGAGAAAAGTGGGCACAGGCTTCAATAAGGCAGTGAGGAGAACCGAATGGTCCAAGACTGCGAAGCATAAACCCAATGCAAGGAAAATGAATGTCAAACCAAGCAAACTCGTGTAAAAAACTAGCACAAGTTACATAGATCTGTAACTTGGAATGTAAAAAAAACACCTCTAAAACTGCATGCAAGGATGCAAAACCGTTAAACCCCAAAAATGAACCACGAACACTCAAAAACCGAATGGAGGTATGAAGCCCGAATCAGTGCAAGTAGAGCATGGTCAGAATTTCCATTATGACACACGCTGAAAGAGATCTAAATATCACGCCAAAAGCTGGAAAACACGCACAGAAACACCGATGAGTGCACGATCCACAAGATCTACTCTGATACCATGAAAGAGGGTTTAAAACCCACAAGCGAGGATCATGAGGGACGATGTGCACATCAACGGACGTGCGAATGATAGTGTGAAGAGATCTCGGGAGGAGTGAGCATCAACCGAATGTGCATGCAAAGATTTGACAAATGGGCAAGAACTGGTTAAGCCATAAAACTCTCCTCTGTCTCATAGATCAAATGGGGTGTACATATAGGAGGTGTTGAGTAACCCCCAGAGCTGCAATCATGACAACTCAAGTAGAGAGGGGGAGTTACATTCCTAGAATAGAAGTGTAACTCCCAATGACGCATATGATGCACTAACGCATTGACGTGCTGATGCGCTGACGCGTAAGGGAATCTCATAATGACCCCTAAATGACACATGGACCTACGATCTCACCTAAGTGAGATGACTCACCTAATGATGTGGAGAATATACACACCAACAAATAACATATTTCACATCAAGTTCAAAAATATAACATACAATTTTTTTTAAAGAAAATTTAAATTAAAAATCTTACTCTTTTTTACATGAGCCAATATTTCACCAAGACATGGTAATTTTTTCAATATTGCCCTTTGAACATACAATATTGATATTATAGTAAAAAATAAATATTTGTTTATTTACTTTTCTAATATATATTTATGTATTTTTATATGGTTTGTATATAAATCTATATACAAAATGAAAGTCATATTTTAAATATCCAAGTCATATGTGATGGTTATTTCAAATATTTACAAGTATGTTATGATCAAAATCATCAAAAACGGTTAAATGGAAGTCAAATTTAACCCTTGATCGTGATGCATTTAGGGTCTACATAGAACCCATCATGTTTGTATTATTTTTTAATATATGTTATATGGACAAGTCAAGAAGTTGCTTGCTTAAGATGGTGTTATGTGGGGATTCAAACATGTGTTCTTCCATTCACCAAAATCCTACCTCCGGTTTTGTTCACCTCTCGTTTCTCTAACGACTGTAACCACCTAGCCTCCTTCCCTTCTTCCTTCTCGGGTTGCATTCCCTCCTTCCCTTCAAAGCTAACAAAATCATATTTAACATGGAAACTAATCTATTTCCTTATTGGTTTATTCAATTTGACATAGATCAATAACTTCCCTTCAATATTAATCTTTATCTCTTTATCAAACCTTTCCCATCAAATCTTTCAAAAATCTTGACAATTAGCTCTTTGTTAGGTGTTGTGGATTGAAAAAAATGAGTTTCAAATTTTGATTCAAATTTATTTTATGTTATCAACATTTTTTTATTACATCAAAGCTATAAGTATTTATTTTCGACGTTTTAATTTCCATATTTCCATTCATGTCTTCATCTTATATAACAAATTAAATGTTGTTCAACCAAAAACCTTGATGTCGTAAAGCTTGATCGACATATAAGATATATTTGTGCAACATATCAACTATTGATGATTACTTGCACATTAACTATTTCCTACAAATACTCAAGCTTGGAATTGAAAAGGGGGCTACAAAGTGCTACAAAAAGCAAGCATCGTGGCTAGGTTTCAAACCTGATTTTTGGAATTCCCCATTTTTTTTTATTGTGGACCCTTTAAGCATGGATTATACTCATGCGAATAGTTCAAGCTAGATCATGACTATAAAGTGGAGCACATATAGCATATATTATTTGGGCAAGAACAATATGAGCCATGGAATAGGTGTGGGACATGTAGCTATTTAATTTCCACTTTTTTATTGCAATAACTTTCATTCAAGTCTTCATCTAACCTACCAAATTAAACGTTTCCGAATTGATGATAATGACATCGTAAGTAAAAAAACTAAAATTAAAAATAACAAATTTCGATCAAAAATTAAAATATACATGTCACACATATGATTAACTATTAGAGGGGCTCAATTATCAATTTGAATCTGTGTTCCTTTGTCGCTAAAATCCTAACTCCAATCTTTATTCACCTCTTGTTTCTCTAACCACCATAGCCACCCAACCTCCTTCCCATCTTCCTTCTTGGTTTTCATTCCCTCCTTCCCTTCAAAGCTAACAAAATCATATTTAGCATGGAAACCAATTTATTTATTCATTGGTTTATTCAATTTGACGTGGATCAATAACTTCCCTTCAATCATGATCGTTAACTCTTTATCAAATCTTGCCCTTTCACTGTTTCACAAATATTGACCATTAGCTTTTTGTTAGGTGCGAGGGATTGAACAAATGGGTTTCAAACTTTTAATTCAAAGTTGTTTTATGTTGTTGCATTATTTATTATGCCGAAGCCACAAGTATCTACTTCCCACCATTTTATTTCCAAATTTTCATTCATGTCTTCATCTTATCTAACATGTATCTAACAAATTAAATGTCCTCTAACTGACAACCTTGATGTCGTAAAAATCAATCAACATATAACATATGCATGTCATTGATATCAGCCCTGTTGCATGATGAGAATGGTTGTACTTCCTACCAATCAAAGTATAGATAGTGCCAATGGATTAAGGACATTGACGATTTATTCCTTAGTTTACGAACAAGAAACAAGGCCTGTTGAATTTGGGTTTGTGGGACAAGATTATCAAAGTGTGGGGGATGTTGGATGTCGATGTGTGGAGTCCATTCAAGCTCTACGGCGTCATCAATTACGAGGCCATTGAGGCTAAAAGTTTACTTTCCAACTTTGTTGCTTATTTGGTTAAAGTATGGAGGAGGCTTAGGACCACCCAATACCATGTTCTAACATTCCTCCATCTACTTTGGAGAAAAGATTCATGAATTTTAATAAGAGATGGTTGTTTACACATTTCCTACTTTCCTATAATTACTCGATCTTACAATTGAAAATGGAGACTACTAAGTGCTACAAAGATAAAACATTGAGGATGGGTTTCAAACTAGGAACCTATTGGATTTTCCCCATTTTATAATTTGGCCCCTTTAAGTGGAAATTGCACTCACGTGTGTAGTGCGAGTGAAATCAAGACCATAAAGTGGAGCACATATACCAGATATTATTTGGACAAGAACAATATGAGCCATGGAATAGGTGCTTGACATGTAGGTAGTTAATTTCCACCATCAATCATATAGTGTAAGGGTTAGATTGGATGGTGGAAATTAACTACCTACAGACCTATTCCATGGCTCATATTGTTTGGATTTTCCCATTTTATAATTTGGCCCCTTTAAGTGGAAATTGCACTCACGTGTGTAGTGCGAGTGAAATCAAGACCATAAAGTGGAGCACATATACGGATATTATTTGGACAAGAACAATATGAGCCATGGAATAGGTGCTTGACATGTAGGTAGTTAATTTCCACCATCCTAAATCATATATAGTGTAAGGGCTTTCGATTGGATGGTGGAAATTCAACTACCTACATGTCAAGCACCTATTCCATGGCTCATATTCTCTTAAAAAATAATATATATATATATATATATATATATATATATATATATATATATATATATATATATATATATATAATAGCTCCCATTTATGTTGGTTTTGTTGTGAGATCGCCATCGGAATTTGTTGATGAGAAACACCCTAATCGATACATTGATAGCTAAAGTGTAATGAAATTAGCTAATTATGAGCAGCAATAGTACATGAAATTACTAGTATATTTTAGATTAATGAAGCAACAATAACAATAATAACACAATATTTTAGAATAATGATCTCAATATGCAATTATAATAGCTTCACCACTTTGGGGCAACCTCAAACCATATAATAAGACTCAAATGTTCAAATGATAATGAACTACTACCTACAATCCCTATATATACTATTCATATGCTATGGCCATCACCAAGGCTAACCTATTAAGCATGAAAATATAAATGATATAATAAAATGATATGGTAAGCCACAAGTTCAAGCTACTCATATCCTAATAGAAAGCAATAGGTTAAGGGGGTAACATGCCCTTCCCCTTCAAACCAACATTGTCCTTAACGTTGAATAATCCTGGATGTTGCTACAGAAAACCTTCATCCTCCCAGGTTACATCTTCTATGCTCAGATTCTTCCACTTGATCAGATATTCCTTAATGTCTTTGGTTCTAGTCTCTTAGTACGTGTTTACAAAATCTTCTCTAGCTCTAAAATGATTCTTATTTCCTCGTCAAGTTAAGTAACTCTATCTAGGCTTCAAATTTCTATCCAATAACCTTCTTCAAGCATAAAACATGGAATCTTTGGGTGTATGTGTGAAGATGAAGGTAACTCTTGTTTATAAGCAACATTGCCAATTTTACGTAGAACACGATAAGGGCCATAATATTTAGGAGCAAGTTTGTTGTCCTTTTTCTGTTGCTTTAGGGACATATGTTTGTAAGGATAGAGACATACAAAAACCCGGTCACCAATTTTAAAATGTCTTTCACTATGGTGTTGATCTACTTGTTGTTTCATCTTGTTTTGTGCTAAAGCTAAATTGTCCTTCAAACTAGCTAAAACTGTTGTTGATGTTGAATGTGTTCCTCAACATCTCTGACCTTACTTTGCACCCTCAAGGAGGAAGTGATAGAAGGTGGATGGTAACCATATAATGCTAAAAATGGGGTCATTTGAGAAGAGGTATGAAAAGATGTGTTATACCACCATTCTGCAAGTGGTAGCCATTTAATCCACCTTTCCCGCTTATCGATACAAAACAACATAGATACCCCTCTAAGCATTTGTTGACCACTTCCATTTGCCCATCGGTTTGAGGATGATAAGATGAATTGTGAGTGGATGAGTACCCAAACATGAAAATAATTCTGTCCAAAAATTACTTGTGAAAATAGGATCACGATCACTTACAATTATCTTTGGGGTTCCATGTAGCATTTAAATTGTCTCCAAAAAAAATAATGCATTTGATCTTGGCTGCAAATGGATGTGATAGGGAAAAAAATGGGCATATTTTGTGAGCATATCCACAATCACGAAAATAACATTCTTACCCTCTTAACAAGGCAATCGATGATGAAATCCATAGAGACCTCCTCCCATCTCTAACTAGGAATTGGTAAGGGTTGCAATGACACGGTGTCTTAATTTTTCCCCTTTGTTCGTTGGCACACTAAACACTCGATAGAAAATTTTGTACATCCCCCTTGAGTCCTTCCCAAAAGAATTCTCTTTTTATTCTATGATATGTCTTTGAAAACCCAGAGTTTCCTCCAACAGGTGAGGCATGTAGCTCTGCAAGAATCTTATGCTTCAACTCAGAATCTTTACTCAAGTATAACTTGTCCTTGTACCATAGGGCATTACCTTTCCACTCAAATTTGTTAGATGTCATATATCCTTGCTTGATATTCTATATTAGATATTGTGTATCCTTGTCTTGATCCCATTCCAATCTTGCTTCATCCACCCAATCGGCCGTCAACATGGACATTCCACATAGTAATGCATATGCGGATGTATCCCTTCTGGACAATGCATCACTATTACATTTTCTTTACCCTTTTTGTATATGATTTCAAAATCATAACCCAACATTTTTGTTACCCACTTTTGTTGTTCCTCATATGATAACCTTTGCTCCAAAAATTATTTGAGACTATCATGATCAATTTTTACCTTGAAGTGTCTACCCATGAGATAGGGCCTCCATTGCTTGACTGCATGAAGAATAACCATCATTTCTTTCTCATAGACATGTTTGAGAAGATATTTTCCTTTGAATTGGTGACTCTCAAATGAAATTGGTCTTCCTCCTTGCATTATAACGCTCCTAATCCTAATCATGAAGCGTTACATTCAATAATGAAGGTTTTTGATAAGTTAAGAGTAGCCAAAACTAGGGTGTTGCACAAGGCTTCCTTAACTACTCAAAGGATTTAGTGGCTATGTCTATCCAATGGAAGGCATCCTTCTTTAGCAATGCAGTGAGTGGGGTTAATTATTATTTCCATATCCCCGCACAAATCTTTGTAGTACCTTGTTAGTCCTAGGAACCCATGAAGATTTTTGAGAGTTTTGGGCCTTGGCCATTCCACCATAGCTTTGATATTTTGAGGATCAACTTTGATTCCTTCATGGGATACAATGTAACCTAAGTACTCTACCTCTTGTACACCAAAAGAAAATTTGGATGGCTTTGCATAGAGAGTATGTTTCTCCAAAACTTCCAACACTTTATTTATATGTCGTAAGTGTTCTTCCCATGTCTTACTGTAAATCAATATGTCATCAAAGAAAACTAATACAAATTTCCTTTAAAATGGCCTAAAAATAGTGTTCATCAAGCTTTAAAAGGTTGAAGGAACATTTGTAAGACCAAAAGGCATTACAAAAACTCATAATGGACCTCATGAGTCCGAAATCCATTTTATGAACATCTTCCTCTTTTATTCTAATTTGATGGTACCCCAAATGAAGATCTAATTTTCTGAAATAAATAGCACAATGCAATTCATCAAGTAAATAATAAATTACTGGAATAGGAAACTTATCTTTGATGGTGTACTTATTGAGTTCTCAGGTAATCTGGACACATCCTCCATGTTTCATCCTTCTTATGTACCATGACCACTGGTGAAGAATATGCACTCTGGCTAGGCCTGATGATACATGCCTTCAACATTTCCTAAACCATTTTCTCGATCTCACTTTTCTGGGAATATGGGTATCTGTATGGTCTAATGTTAGGTGTTTGGCTCCCTGGAATCAACTGAATGGCATGATCATGATCCCTAACTAGTGGTAGTCCCTTTGGAATTGCATCAAAAATAGATGAGTGAGCATCAACAATATTTGAAGATCGGGTGGCATTGAAGACTCTATATTTTGTACTTCTATGGAAAATAACTTTGCTATAAATCCATCTACTCCTTTTTTGAGAACCTTCTACATCTGATGAGAGCTAATAATATGTGGAGACTTGGCTATCATCCCATTCAATTGTATTGTCCTTCCATCTGAATGAAATCGCATGAAAAATTCTTGGAAATTCATCTCTATAGTACCTAAGGTTGTGAGCCATTGGACACCCAAAACAATATCTTCCCCTCCCATAGAAATAACAAACATAGGTGAGTCTAACATGTAGTCTCCCATGGAAAGCTTGATACTATGGAACTTTCATGTGCACTTGACTATCCCACCATCTGCAATCAAAACTTGCATTTATGGAGTGGGTAAATAAAACAATTAAGGCGGGAAGCTAACCTACTATTTATGAAGTTATGAGTAATCCCTAAGTCAATCAACACCATCACCTTCTATTTTTGAGATAGCCAATAACCTTGAGTGTTTGAGGAGTAATAATACTCTGACAATGCATGGCAAGAAATTATAGGTTGGTGATGCTCTACTTCATCTTCTCTTGGCTCCTCGGCCTCTCCTATAATTTCAGCGTCCTCATCATCCTCATTACCTTCTTGATATATAAACAACTTCTTCTCACATTTGTGTCCTAGTCCATATTTGGTGTCACAATTAAAACATAATCCTTTTGCTCTCTTTTCTTCCATTTGTTGAGGAGTCAGTCTAATTGGCCTAGAAAATGAACGGGAAGAGATACTACGTGGTCTCTAATGTTAATGAAAGGTGGCATCCTACTACAAAGAAATTTTTCCTCTGCTTGACGTGCCATGATAATAGAATCAGAAATCTTGAGTGGATTAAACATACATACCTCATGCTTGATGTGGTCCTTAAGACCCCCAAGAAACAGGTCATTCAGATTCTCTTCTGGAATATTCTCCACCCTTAAGGATAGGTTTTGGAATTGATGCACATAATCTTTGACTGATCTTGTTTGTCATAACTTTGCTAATTGACTAAAGTAGTTCTCTGAAACACTGGAACTATAGTGCAATTGCAACTCCTCGGTAAAAATTGTCCAAGTGACACCGAGACCATTCTTTTGCCTCTGAGCACATAACCATCGATACCAAAACGAATTGGTCTGGTTCAAGATATAAGGATGCCAATGTCACCTTTTGTCTGATGGTGTTTGATGTAGCTCAAATAATTTCTCCATTTGATTTATCAATTAGGGATCCTTACCATCAAATTTGTGCATATCCATTTCGGCATCATGTTTCATGGTTACGAATAAGTTGGATTCTGATTGGGTTGGAAAAGTGATCCAACATGGTTATTTTGTCCATGATTTTGAACTGAAGATCCTCCTTGGTTTATATGGGCTGATTTGAGCCATATTGTTTACCCTTTACATGTTGCATGATATCATCCAACCGATGATTGATTTGTTCTATGTCTCCTTTAGAGGCCATCTCAGATTGTATATTTCGTAGCTCATACTCAAGTTGACTCACCTTATGATCAACTGAGGTAAACCCTAGTGCTGAGGAATCTGTATTTACCCCTTATGACTCCATCTCTTCAATCACTACCCCATCTTTATCTGGGGTTTTAATCGGAGTAACCAGATTATTTTTTTCTCTTGTGGAAGGCCCCGCCATGATATCAAACTTGAAATGTTTCAAAACTCTGGTAAAAATATCTCCCACCAATTCACTCTAGTTCGAAATATATTGCGGAAACAAAAATTAGGGTTTTCGCCTAATTTTGGCCTAGATCGCAGCTCTGATACCACTTGTAATGAAATTACTAGTATAATTTAGATTATGAGCAGCAATAGAACACCAAATAACACAATATTTTATAATAATGATCTCAATATGCAATTATAATAGCTTCGCCACTTCGAGGGGGCAACCTCCAAACCATATAATAAGACTCAAATGCTCAAATGATAATGAACTACTACCTACAATCCCCTATATATACTATTCATATGCTATGGCCATCACCAAGGCTGACCTATTAAGCATGAGAAATTATAAATGATATAATAAAATGATATGGTAAGCCACAAGTCGGCTTCTCATATCCTAATACAAGCAATAGGTTAAGTCGGATCCCATTTATGTTGGTTGTCGTTGATAGACGATGCCATCGGGACATTGATGAGAAACACCCTAATCGATACCTTGATAGCTAAAGAGAAACCCTACTCAAAATTGTGCATGTAATTACTACCTAGGGATGCCAACTCCACTCCACATATGCCTATCTCTAAAGTGTCCCGTGAGACACAAAATTCAATTCCCCTTACATATACGTGGGTTCTACATACGGAAAAAACACATTGGCTAAAATTACAAACAACTATTGACATTGACTATATTGATGGAACAATCCTTACTTTCAGGATATCTCCAAATTACATTACCTCAACGACTTGCACACACTTAATGTAACTCCTCTCTCCTTCAAATGATTAATAAATATGGCATGTGATTGTAAGAAATAAGAGTTTTGTATTGGTTCCCGCTATGTTTTTCAGCACCCTTACACTTCTCCTCCCTCAAATCCCTTCTTCATCACCCCTCTTCCTCTCCCATGTTTCCACTCCCTTGATTTTGATTCTTCCATCCATCCACTTCAACATTTCCATCATACTTTTCACATGCGATTGCTTTAGTGTGCTTAAGGATGCATTTTTAAAAGTTAATCTCTTAAAATCTCCCCACACTTGCAATTGCTTTTTTTTATTACCACCCAATCTTGTATGACCATTTTAGGTGTTAGACACGTTGCAATTTATTGCCAAGACTTTGGGTACTCTCGGTAAAACTTATTTCATATTTTTGTTCAATATGGTTAAGCTAGTTTTAACTATTTTGGATGTTTCTCGGTGTAGGAAATAACAATTTTCTCTCTGTGTTGTCTTTTAGTTCGAGAGAATATGTTTATGTTTTTTTGGTAAGGTTCAATCCCTTTAGGTTAAAGGGCATTCCTCAAAATTTTCACTATGAAATCATTTAATTGAAATTATTTCTCTTTAACATAAAAGCGTTTAATGGAAAATATTGAATTCTTGAAACCACTTAATTCAAGAGGGAATTGATGGATCTAACGTATTTTATTCTTCAAACCACTTAATTGAAGATTAGATTGAGAAATACAATTTTTTAACTCTTGAAACCACTTAATTGAAAAATAAATTGATGAATCCAATCTCTTTAACATTGACACATGTACAATTATCAACTTTCTTGAACTATATTGATTTTTATGTCGAGAGGCATTCCTACAATGGCAGTCAAGGGTGTAATGATGTAATGGAACAACATGTTCACCTTTTTATAGTATATTTGATGTCTATTTGACCATCACAATGACAATCGACTAATGTTTGATATTCAAAAAATAAAAAATCTTTGGTTGTTGAGTCATATTTGATACTCCAAATCAAATATATAAATACACAACTTCAAATGGAAACAATAAATACGAATAATAAAAATCTAAAATTAGGGAAGTGGAAAAAGAAAATAGGAGTGAAAAAGAAGTGGAAAAATATTTATTTTAATTCAATCAACACCAACTCACCACCTCTTATTACACATCTTTATAGTCGTTTTATGTCAATTATGAGGCTCAACTCGACCTTAGTTCTATTTCTATGTCATTTTTATGATTTTTTTACTATAGATCGGAAATGGTGGTTCTAAAATATTAAAGGGGTGTTTTGGTTTATGGAGATAATTGTTGTTGCAGACTCACAGCACCCCTGGATGCAGATCAGGCTTCTAGGTTGATCACTCTAGCATCCAGTGTGATTACACAACATGGAAACCTCTCTCCAAGTGTGGGGACTTGTGAAACTGAGAGAGGAATCTCCAGATTAGAGGCTGGTTCCTCAAACTCCTCTGATTTAGATCTATATTTTGCAAAACTACAGAGGTTTAGATCCTAATCCTACTCTAACTTGCAAGGAGACAGGGTAGAAGTGCAAAAATTGAAACTAACTAAAGATGGTGATGCACCAAAAGGAGTGGTGAAACATATTTGTCATGCAAATAGACACAGATCAAAGTTCACAACATAAAACATACAGATTGATAAGTGAAACATATTTGAGACTGATAAGGTATAATTTAGTATCTGAAATGAAGCAAATAATACAAACAGAGGATTGAAACCCATTCACAGAGCTTGCATTATCATTTCAATGTCAAAAACACGCATTACACCCTCAGAGAGGTAAAAGAAAACTATTACAATCCTTGGAGAGGTCTGATCCTTGCATCAATCACTTGCTGGAGGTGAAAGAAGAAGTCTGCTATGCCCAAAAAATGTTCCCCCTTGAAATGAGCCAAATCTGGCTTTTACATTGCATGGGTCGAGCCCAGGGGACAGAAAACATACAAAAACATGAGAGCCCATCCCTCTTGACTACAGAGTGCATTAAAATGGCATGGGGGACCTTACAAACCCATACCCTATCATTTTGACCGGATTACAGGAGAATGCGACCCATTCTGCATTAAATCTAGTCGTTGGAATGTCACTTCTGGCCATGAACACACATCAAATCATTTCTCAATTTTCTCTCTCAGAATACACCAAAACTCAAGATTAACCCTGAAATCATGTAGAGAATTTCACAAGATTTCCGTTGATATAAAGAACGTGCAAATCGAGCTCTGGATCGAAAGATATGTCGATCTGAAGATTTAGGGCACAAAACAGGTGAAAATGCGTTTTGAAATTTTCCCGCGCTCTGCCACCTGGATGACACGTGGCACGCGCTGATTGGATATGTAATTCTCTCTCCTCTCTATCCCATGGGTTTTCCTACTTCATTGGACACGTGTCCTCTTTTTATTGGCTCGGGTCAGTGCTTGAAACCTCGCCCTTTGACTTTTGGACCTTTCCCCTGTGACACGTGTCGTGATTTGATTGGTCCACGGGTCTGCCGGCTTTTCGTGCCCTTCGTGTCTTTTTGTCCCGGATGTCCCAGTGCTATTTGGGATAGAATCCTCGATCCACCGAAATGGGCTTCCTTGTCCCTTATCCGGCCGATGACACGTGGCGTTGCTTGATTGGCTTTCGGCTCCTTTGGCTATCCGCGTCCCACGCGTCCCTTTGTCCCAACCGCCCTAATACGAAAATTCTTTTAAACGGCGACCGGCTTGGTTCGCATCCTTGCACTCACAGCCTGGATGTCCCGGTGTGAAAGTTCCGTTCTCCACCAAACAACCGACCGGTTCGTGTCCTTCGCGTACCTTTGTCCCACTTGCTCACGCTCCGGGATGCGGGACAAATTTTCCTTTTGCCTAGTTCGGGCGGTTCGCGTTCCTTTGTCCCACATGTCCCAAAGCAGTTAGTCGATTTTGCTTCCTCCTTGGCCAGGATCGGCTTCGCTCTTGCGTGTCCTTCTATCCCGGATGTCCCTTTGCTTCGCGGGCCGCCTGGAGGCTTTTCGGCGATCCACGCCGATGTCCCAAAACTGTCCAACTTTTGCGAGGACTAGGACTTAGCCAATTTTCATGATTTTTCCTATCCCAAGCTTGTTTTCTGCAACTTTTTCACATTTTCTCAGAGCTTGCTCTTTCCTTCTTCGGCCAGGGGAGTTAGAAAAAATCTGAGGGGACCCTAGAAACATGATTTTTCCCTGAATCAATCCATTTGCCTGGGACTTGAGAATTCTGATGTATGTTATCGAATTAACCCTGGGGGTGAATTTGGATAACAATTTGGTGACTCAGCGGGGTCATCTGCCTGCTAGATGAAAAGACCAGTTGCCTGAAGCAGTCCATTGGGCATGGAGTCATCAAATATTCTATTTAGAACCCTAACTGACTCAGAATGTGCAAGGAGGAAGATGGAATGTCACCTGATGAAAGCAAGGACTGCTAAACATCTCCATGGATGCAAGTTGTGCCAAAGCACTTAGGGAAAACAAAACTAACCTACAAGCAAAACAATGTGCACAAGCACTTGGAGGAAAGAAAATCTAATCTAATATTTACAGAGGTAGTGAACTTCCCTCTAGAAGCAACGCTTGAGATAGATTCCATTGACTGGAATCTGCAGTTCTTCACCATCAATGAGGCCGGTTTGGAAAGCATTGTTGTTCTTGCACTTTGTGACCATGTATGGACCACTCCAAATGGCATCAAATTTTGAATGCCTTCCGGCTTTGCTTTATCCACATCCCATTTCAACACTAGATCTCAACTTGAAAAGATCTATCTTGGCCTTTCTATCAAAGGTCTTCTTGATCAAAGCTTGATCCTTTTCCATTGCTTAGGATGCACGATTTCTGATCTCTTGTAGCTCCATCAACTCTACATACCTCACCTCCATAGGCTCAAATTCAAGCAACTCCAGCTACTTCATGAGTTCCAACGTTGGCAACTCAAGTGACATGGGCAAGATTGCCTCTCTTCCATAGACAAGCCTGAATGGAGAGTTACCTGTGGATCTTTTGGGAGTGATCCTATCAGCCCATAAGGCTGATTTCAACTTGGTATGCCAAGACCTCTGATTCTCATCAAGAGTCCTCCTAATGATCCTCAACAAGTTCTTGTTTGTAGACTTAGCCTGGCCATTACCCTGAGGGTAATAGTTCGATGAAGTGCTTAGGTAAATACCGTTCTTGACAGCCCACTCAGTCACCTTAGATCCAATGAATGCCAATGCATTATCAGAGATTATTGTGGCAGGTACACCAAATCTAGTTGTTATCCCCTCATAAAAGTCTAAGATGCTAGACTCATTTGCCTCTTTGAGTGCTACTGCACCTTGTCCATTTGGTGAAGTAGTAGTGCCATGTTTATCAAAATCCATTTGTGCCCTTGGCTTGAATTGGGATTAATGACTCCAATGAAGTCCAAACCCCATTGCATGAATGGCTGGTCAACTGAGATTGGATGCAATGGGAGGGCTGCAAGTCTCTCTTTTCCTATGAAGAATGCACAATTCTTACACCTCTTGATCCATGCATAGCAATCACTGAAGATTTTAGGCCAATAATAACCAGCCTTCATGATTTTTAGAGCTGTCACTCTTGGTGCAAAATGGCCACCAGCTGGTCCATCATGAAACTCTTCTAATACCCTTTGAATCTGACTTGTGCTAATGCATCTCAGTAGCACTCCATTTACATCTTTCTTGAACAAAACTCCATCAACAATGGCATACGGGACAACCTGCAATCTGAAGTGTCTCCTTTGGGTCTTGTTCATCTCTGGAGGGCATAGGCCTGTGCCTAGGAAGTGCATAATACCTTGGGTCCAGCAAGGAGTGGGGGAAGCATTGTCTTCTTCTTGATTGCCATTTGGCTCATGGCTATCTTGGATTTGTCAAACAACTTCTTCTTCGTTGCATACTTCTTTTTGCTTCCCAAAACCAGCTGCTCACACAATCCTTTCCCTCTTACCATCTTGGTGATCTTGATCTCAATGTCATACTCCATGACATGGGTGATCCAACCTGCCCTTTTCTCATTCAAATCCTTGTTAAGGAGGAAGTCCTTAACTCCAACATGTGAGACCAGCAATTGGACCTTGTTGTTTGAGACTAAATGCTTGAATTTCTTCAAGCTTCTGATTACTGCAAGTACATGTTTTTCAATAAAAGAGTACCTCACCTCGCAGTCATCTAGGCTCTGGCTGAAGAAAGCAATTGGCTACTCATCATTATCTTTATTCTGTTGTACTAGAATGGCAGAAATAGTGTCATCACCTCCAAATGCATAGAGGATGAAATCCTTGGAGAAGTCTGGGTTGATGAGAGTTGGTGCTTGAGAGATAGCTTCTTTGATTGCCTCAAAACTCTCCTTGCCTTCTGCTGTCCACTTAAAAGCCATGCTCTTCTTTAACATTTTGGTGATGGGCTTGACAAGGGCTGCAAAATCTGGGATAAACCTGCGGACAAAATTGATCCTTCCCAAGAAGCTTTGAAGAGCCTTCTTGTGACTTGGCAATGGTAGTGCTCTTATGGCTTCAACTCTCTCTGGATCAATTTCCAGTCCCTCTTTCGAGACAATATGGCCTAGAAGTTTCCCCTCGTGAGCCAGGAATATGCATTTTTTGGGATTCAATGATACTCGAACTTTCTACACCTCTGAAACACTTGCCTGAGGTGAAAGAGATGGTCTGCTGCATTCTTTGAGAAGACAGTGATATCATCTAGGTATACCAGCACTATATTGTTGATTAAGCCTTTGAATGCCATATCCATAGCTCGTTGGAATGTTGCTCCGACATTTGATAGCCCAAATGGCATTTTCCTGTAAGCATATGTGCCCCATTTAGTTGTGAAGGCTGTCTTGAATTGGTCTTCTTCTTTCACCATCACCTGATTATACCCTGAGTAGCCATCTAGGAGAGAGAATCTCTCTGAACCGGATACTACTTGCAATATTTGTTCCATTGAAGGAAGCGGGTAATGATCTTTGAGAGATGCCCTATTGAGGTCTCGGAAGTCACACAACCTGACCTGACTTCTCCGCTCTTCTTCGATTTAGAACCAAGTTAGCAACCCAGCTTGAGTGCTTGATCGGGAATATAATGCTTGCCTCTATTAGCTTATTTAGCTCTTTCTTCATTAGAGGCTCAATGTGAGGGTTAACAGGTCTCTGCTTCTGCCTGATGGGCTTAGCATCTGGATCCAATTCTATGGTATGTTGTGCCAAATTCGGATTGAATCCTCTCAAGTCTTCATAGCTCCAAGCGAAGACATCTGGAAATTCTTGGCAAAGCTGTATGAAATCTGATTTCTCTTGCTCAGTGGCCACTTTACCAATTTGAAGTGTTTTGCCTTCCCCAACCGGAATTGGCTCTGAATCTTCTCTCTTGACCTGTATGTTAGCCTTTTCCTTACGGAACTGGTCGTTAGGGTTGAAGATAGACTCCAACGTTACTAAACCCTTGGGAAGCTTGTTTGTCTGCAGCTGCACTACTTGATCCCCATACTGCTGCTCTAGTCTGTCCTGATTCCTAGCTGAGAATTCAGCCTCTTCTTGTAAAAAATTGACGATCTGTTGATCGTTCTCAAACACCTGCCAGCTTATATTATTATCTGGAACTGCTGGCCTCACAATCACATGGATATGTGGCTGTGTTTTTTCCCTTTTGATGTTGTCAACCACATCAAACGTTGCTCCAACTGCTGCGAGCCTATCCGCGGCTTCATTTTTCTTCCTGGGTATGGACACGATGTTGAAAGCTTCGAAATCCTCAATGAGGTCCCATACCCTATTCTTGTAGTTCTTCAGCAGGTCATTCTTTGTAGCATGTTGTCCCCTGACTTGATTGACGATCAGCTCACTATCCCGAACACCTGCAAGTTATTTATGCCCTTTTTCCTAGCCCAATGAAGTCCATGAATCAAGGCCTCATATTCAGCTGTGTTGTTTGAACAAGAAAATTGGAAACGAAAAGCTGAATAATATTTGATGCCTTGAGGTGAAACAAGCATAGCTCCTCCTCCTGCACCTTGCCTACTCCTTGATCCATCGAAAAATAATTTCCATACCTCATTGTCATCCTTATGGTTTGGTTTGGTGATGCTAGGAATAGGCTGGTTTTCTTCATGTATGCAATAGACTCCTAGTTCAGATTCTTCTACTTCTTGGTAGGGATCAAAAGCATGTACCTTGCTTGCCCATTCATCAAGAGTCAAATCTGGAATGCTTCCAACTTTGGTGTCGGCTTCATCTGTGTTTGGATAATCTTCTTGATCAAATGCTGAACAGTTGGCATTGATTTGGCTTGGAGTATGAGGCTCAATATGAAAGTTTGCAATTGGTTCGGATCTGATTGTGACCTTAGTACCATATCTTGTTCTAAATAGCATGTGTGACCAATCAGCAGACAAATACCCCCCAATCTTGGCTGTGAAGTCCCTTGACAAGCAAAGGGCAAAGAGTGGTGGAAGGTCTATGACTGATACATCTTGTAAAACGGTAACGTTGGGGCATGTATGCAAGGTAAGATTCAAACCTTTAATTACTCCCACGGTTTCTACTGCTGTCCCATCCAATTGCACTACCCCTTTAGATATTACTTCATATTGGAGGCCCAGCTGATCAGCTATTTGCTTGGGCATCACTGAGCTACTTGCCCCAGAGTCAATCATGCAATTATGTACCAACTTGTCTCCTATGATCAATGAAACATAAAATGGAGGGGGCTTCGACATTTTACCTTGCTGTCTTCCATGATTTCCTTCAGGATGAGCAGCATTTGTGAGGACATTCTCTTGCATAGGGACCTGCTGGTTCAAAGTTGACCAATTCTTCATGGCTAGCTTGCAGCAGATCTCTTTGTCCTGGGATGGATAGGGATTCCCACATTGATATATTGACGTTAGTCTTCTTCATCTGTTCAATGATACTGAACGGGGATGAAGTATCCTTTTGTTGTCCCTTGGTTTGCACATTCACCCCTTGCACGTGGGCAGCAACAGCTGGTATCTGAGTTGGTTTAGGAGCTGGTTTGGGTGCTCCTTGCATGTTTGGAACTGCATTTTGTTTGCCAACACCTTGTGGAGTGACAGAAGGTCGTGAACTACTTGGGGCCAATGGTTGCATTCTTCACCCAAATTCCTCCTTTTGACCTTGTGTTATTCATGCAACACCTTGAGAGGGTATTTGATTCATACCATAGAAATCTTGACCTGCATAATGTGACAAGAGTAGTTTCATTCGGAGATGTTCCTTTTTGAGGTGCTTCTTGCTGCTGATCTCCTTCATGGCTGGACTCTTGCGACCCACCAATGGTTTGCACCATCAGAGCTTGATTTAATGCACCGTTAAAGCACATTGATTGGTTATGTGGCTGACTACACGGGAAACACCAATCATATTCTTGGGCCATGTTATTTTGGGTGGCACTAATGCTTTAAAAGCGAGATACGACATTGAGGTTATAGGGCTGAAATGGTCTATTAGCGGGAGGCCTTACTTGGCTTTGATTTTGATTTGCAGCCTGATTTGGTGACCTATTTTGTTGGTATGGGGGCCTATCCTAGTATTGTGCTTGAGGCTGATACGATCTAGCACTTTGAGCTTGCTGTCTCTTGATAGTAACCAGCTCATTTCCCAAATTTTGCAACTATTTCATGACCTCTTGGAGTTCATTTGAAGCACTAGAGAATGAAGTAGAAGTTTCACTTGAACTTTGATTTCTAGGGGTGGGAACATGAGCTAAAGTGGGTGCTTGACTAGTGCTTGGATTTTCTAAGTTTGATACAAGGGCATGGGAGGCCTAGGAGCCAGTTTACCAGCTTGAATAAGACAGTTTTCAGCTCTAATGGCAATGCTATAAGTAAGCAGGTAAGGTTGTGCCTCCCATAGATTGAATTAACATAGAAATATCAGAATTCAAAGCTTTAAGGTAATATAGAAAAGCACCTTCTGCTGTTGGCCTGACTGCCACTGGAATCCTATCCCAAGACCTTTGAAATTTGAAGTTGAAGTCAGTTAGCTGCTCGTTGGGGGCTCTCTTGATAGTTGTCAGCTGCTCCAAAAGAGACAAGTTGTCTCCCTTCTCTCCAAATTGCTCGTGAAGTGCAATACATAGCTGATTCCAGTTTGTGATAGAACCAGCTCCAAGGCTCCTAAACCATTGCAATGCTTTACCCTTGAAGGAAGATGCCAGTAACTTGATGTACCACTTGCATTTCATTGATTTCATGAATTAACAAAGGTTAGAAATATCTTTAACATGATCACCTGGAGTAGTCTGATTTTCTCCGGTGAAGTAGGGAATGTTCTTCAAGGCTGCAATAGGAACTGGATGTTGTGCATTGAGAGCAAGTGGGCTGCTGCCTGTGAAGTTGACGTAGGGGTTGTTCTGAGCCATTCTAATCGGTCTTAAAACCCTTGTATACTGAATGAAAGGCCTGTCAGGTGGAGGAGTTGAGAGAGTTCTGTTTGGTGGAGATGGAGACCTTTGAATCCTTCTTCCTCTTTGCCTTCTTCTTGGAGATAATTGCAGGTATTCAAACAAAACTTCTTCTTCTCGACTCTTGACCTTGTGGTGATTCTTCTCATGAGTTTTCAGGCCTGCACTTGAAACCAGTTGATTCTTCCCCTTGGAGTCGCCAGATATGCAAATAATAGCTCTTTTAAGCAAGAAAACTGCAGCAGATGCATATCAACTTTGCTGCAATAAAAATGAGACCTCTAGTGTCCCACCGGGCGTGCCAAAACTGTTGTTGCTAATAAAAAAGACCTCTAAGTCCCACCGTTGCATTGCCAAAAGACTCTGACTCAAGTACTTGGATGCAGATCAGGCTTCTAGGTTGATCACTCTAGCATCCAGTGTGATTGCACAACATGGAAACCTCTCTCCAAGTGTGGGGACTTGTGAAACTGAGAGAGGAATCTCCAGATTAGAGGTTGGTTCCTCAAACTCCTTTGATTTAGATCTATATTTTGCAAAACTACAGAGGTTTAGATCCTAATCCTACTCTAACTTGCAAGGAGACAGGGGTAGAAGTGCAAAAATTGAAACTAACTAAAGATGGTGATGCACCAAAAGGAGTGGTGAAACATATTTGTCATGTAAATAGACACAGACCAAAGTTCACAACATAAAACATACACAGACTGATAAGGTATAATTTAGTATCTGAAATGAAGCAAATAATACAAACAGAGGATTGAAACCCATTCACAGAGCTTGCATTATCATTTCAATGTCAAAACACGCATTACACCCTCAGAGAGGTAAAAGAAAACTATTACAATCCTTGGAGAGGTCTGATCCTTGCATCAATCACTTGCTGGAGGTGAAAGAAGAAGTCTGCTATGCCCAAAAATGTTCCCCCCTTTCAGAAATGAGCCAAATCTGGCTTTTACATTGCATGGGTCGAGCCCAGGGGACAGAAAATGTACAAAAACATGAGAGCCCATCCCTTCTTGACTACAGGTGCATTAAAATGGCATGGGGGACCTTACAAACCCATACCCTATCATTTTGACTAGATTACAGGAGAATGCGACCCATTCTGCATTAAATCTGTCAGCTGGAATGTCACTTCTGGCCATGAACACGCGTCAGATCCGTTTCTCAATTTTCTCTCTCCAAACTGCACCAAAACTCAAGATTAACCTTGAAATCATGTAGATAATTTCACAATCTTTCCGTTGATATAAAGAACATGCAAATCCGAGCTCTGGATCGAAAAATATGTCGATCTGAAGATTTAGGGCACAAAACAGGCGAAAATGCGTTTGGAAATTTTTCCCGCGCTTTGCCACCTGGATGACACGTGGCACGCGCTAATTGGATATGTAATTCTCTCTCCTCTCTATCCCGCGGGTTTTCCTACTTCATTGGACATGTGTCCTCTTTTTATTGGCTCGGGCCGAGCTTGACCTCGCCCTTTGAATTTTGGACCTTTTTCCCCTGTGACACGTGTCGTGATTTGATTGGTCCGCGGGTCTGCCGGCTTTTCGCACCCTTCGCGTCTTTTTTTCCCGGATGTCCCAGTCTGTTGTTTGAGATTCTCTCAATCCGCCCCTAAAATGGGCTTCCTTGTCCCTTATCTCGGCCGATGACACGTGGCGTTGCTTGATTGGCTTTCGGCTCCTTCGGCTATCCGCGCCCCGCGTCCGCGTCCCTTTGTCCCAACTCTGTCCCTAGTACGAAAATTCTTTTTAGGGCAAACCGGCCAAAGTTCGCATCCTTCGCGCACTCATGGCCTAGATGTCCCAGTGTGAAAGTTCCCCGTTCCGGCCGAACCGGCGGTTCGCGTCCTTCGCGTACCTTTGTCCCACTTGCTCCGGACTGTCTGGGACAAATTTTTCCGATTCGCCCGGTTCGGCCGGTTCGCGTTCCTTTGTCCCACAGGTCCCAAAGTAGTTAGTCAATTTTGCTTCCTCCTTCGGCCGGATCGGCTTTCCGCGCCTCCCACGCCCTTCCGTCCCGGATGTCCTTTCGCTTGCGGGCGGGCGCCCGGAGGCTTTTCGGCCGATCCGCGCCTTGATGTCCCAACTGTTCCAACTTTTGCGAGGACTAGGACTTAGCCAATTTTCACGATTTTTCCTGTCCCAAGCTTGTTTTTGCCACTTTTTTCACCTTTCCTCAGAGCTTTCCCTTTCCTTCTTCGGCCAGGGGAGTTAGAAAAAAATTGAGGGGACCCTAGAAACACGATTTTTGCCCTGAATCAATCCATTTGCTCCGGGACTTGAGAATTCGATGTATGTTATCGAATTAACCCGGGGGTTAATTTGGATAACAATAACCACAATCTATATAAATGTCTTTTGCAATGGATTCTTCATCACAACCAACAACACTTCTTCTATTTTGTACATTTTTTTAATTATATGGTGGATAAAAAGGGCCATGTCAAAATGAAGAGAAAATAACTACTTTTAAATAATATATGAGAAAAATACTTGTGAATCTTGAATATTATAAACAAATTGAAATAATAATATTTTTTAACAATTAAGAAATGGATGTATATTTGTATAAAATCATATTTGTTGATGCCATAATATTTAGAAAGAAATAGAATTTAATATTTAATTTTGTTGTAGAAATAATAATTTAACTAGTATATCTATCTTAGATAAATCTATGTAAAGACATTGAGAGGTATCATTCTCGAGGCACTTACATTGAATTTCAAACATAAATGGAAAAATTTCTTCGAGAATGATACCTCTCGACATATTTTACATAGATTTATCTAAGATAGGTATGCTAGTTATGTGCATTGAAAATTAGGTTCCATCCCTATAGATCAACGTGGCAATTCACATTTCTCTTCAATATGAAACTAATTTTGAAAAATAACAAATTGATGATGCAAGTGCAAATACCAAACACCGCCTTCTTTTTTTGTGGCGACATTTTCTTTTTAAGGAAAGATTGGTTAATTTGTTGAGATTTTATATAACCCCTTTCTTTTGAGAGGAAAGATTGATTAAATTGTTGAGATTTTTTAAAAATTATTGAGAATAAATTACTTTAATGATTTTGTAGTCACAAAATCATGCACTTTAGAAATTTATTTATCCTAGTCTAATACTACTATTTATAAGGTTCTTGAGTGAAGAAAATACCAATTAATCCTATCTTTTGGCCATCTTATTTTACATTTATTTCGTCATTCCCACACATTTTTATCTACATGTCCAGTCTATTTCAAAACTTTTCTTGTCATTTTATCCTTGGTTGGGGTGCCAGGGGGTAGTGTTTGGGCACCCATGGGCGCTCCGGTCCCACCTAGGGTGCCCCGATCCTTTTTCTACTTTCTCACCATGTTTTGTGATCTTTATAGCCGTTTTTCATCCTTATCTTTTTCCTAGTCGGCCATGTCAGGGTTACTTACGAAATTAGATCAAGAGAAACCTATAAATATAAATCCATGAGACCATAATGAGGGACCTAACATCATCTACTACTATCATTCATCTAGAGTTGCATCCATCTATTGCATTTGTATCCACATAGCTCCATCATCAAGGCACAAGCTAGGAGTCTACATCACACTTCATGGGGGACTTTATTCTATTCCATGCACACATGCTATTAAATTTTCTACATTTAGTTATTGCTCATTATTTCACATAGTGTGACTAACACAAGAGCACCTAGGGCACGACATGCACACACTCACCAGAACTACATTTGGGTTCAAAATGTAGTGAACACTCGAGTAGTAAGCCCACATGTTGTGTCGGATGAGGTCAGTTTGACCCATTCATTTTGTATCTTTATTTTTAGAGTTTTGATAATCCTTCTTATCTCCTTGCACATCTCTACATCAGCTTGGATTATTGGTGACATACAACACAAGACAACGAAGTAGATGCAACACACAACGAGGGTTTCAGACCACCTTTCGACCCTGTGAGAACCGGTTCAGAAACTTTTTCATAGACCATGAAACCTAGATTGCATACTTAAGCACCCATGGGAGCCCTAGTCTTGTTCCAGGTGCCCTAGTCCACTCAGATCCTCTAGATCCAACCTTTATGGGACCTCTCACGGTCGTTCTACTTACTATTTTCTCTAGTCATCTCTAGGAAAGACATATGTAATCAGTGAGTTCTTTCCTTACCCTCTTCTTGCACATTAGGGTTTTATTTCATTAGTTTAATCATTTAGTAATTTCTATATTACTTTATCATATTTATTTACAATGTTTATGTCCTCCTAGATTAGATTAACTACCCCCACATTAATCAAATTTTAGTTAATCATTTTGGTTAACCCGACTCATAGGACCCCCATTTTCCTTAGCATTTCTTTATCATGGATATTTCCATTCATGAATTTTTATTCTCCATCCACGAATTACGAGCTAAAATTATCAATATTTTACTTACTTACGATCCAATTCCTGACAATACCCATCCCAATATAGTCTATAACACCTTTATGGATGCATTATCTCAGCATATTGCTTTCCCATCTATTCTTCCAGCTGATCTTGTTACTTTTGAAAATGACCCACCCTTGCATATCATCTGTCATATTCACAATGTAGGTGTCAATCAAACTCTAATTGACAATGGCTCTGAACTTAATTTATGTTCCATGTCATTTCATGAAGCTTTATGTTTGTCCGCTCGTGACGTTAGTCCCTCTTCTATTTCATTACATGCTTATGATGGTTCTATCCATCCCATGTCTTGGTCACATTACCTTACCCATTACCGTTGGCCCAAAAACTATCCATATTGTCTTCTTTGTCATTAATTTCCTAGTCTCTTATAATCTGTCTTCTTGGTAGGCCATGGCTCCATGTCATGCAAGCCATTGCATCTACTATACATCATTGTGTTAAATTCCTTCATGACAACATTGAACATACTATCCTCCGTGACCAGTGAACCATTCCAATATTGTGATTATGCTCCTAGCACTAGTCTCCCTATTCCATGTACTAATACTACCAATGATCCCCAACCTATAGATGAATTACCTCAATTACCACCACTTGACAATATCATTTGTGTTATAGATGATGTTCCTCCTATGCCACCTATTACTACTACTGTTACCATTCCTTATCAGGGGCCTTTCCAGTATGTAAACATCACTCTATCACACTCACCTTCACTGCATCAAGCCCACCATTCACTTACACACTTTTCATGAATAACTCATATTGGGAACACATCCCATTCGATCCTACATGTAATGACACTATATGTACACATGAGGGATTGAATCGCTTAGGGTTTAGTTTCAACGATCTCCACCCTACACCGTATGCTTCTCACCTTTATTATGCCGAAGGCGTTCCCCCTATGGGAAAGGCCCTTCCTATCATTTCGGCTAATGTGTTAAAATTGATTCTCATTTTGACAATTACAACAACATGTTTGACATTTTTGCTTTTACAGGCTATTTTTAATAGTTTGGTTTTTCATTTTTGCATGCTTGTTGTTTTTAGTTTAGCATGCACTGGGTATATTTAGCAATACTGTAGGTTATATATCTATTCTCCCTCCTTGAAGTTTTGTGTTCTTGTTTATGGGTAGCCTATGGATTTTCTCCTCAAATTTACATGGTAATATTGATTCTATAGTTGTTTCAAGTTTGTTTTTGCAAATATAAAAAAATCTAATACTAGCTGCTTCGATCATCTGTTTCGTTCTTATTTTAGCTCTATTTTTCACTGCATTTATCAAGGATAAAATCACTTTTGAAACTCAACCGATAGCTTTTTGTTTTGTATTATATTTCTTCTCATTTACATGAGGCTTTGATTGTAAAATCACACTAGTCTTACGCAGGGGTTAAACATATGTAAAGGGTTTCTTTGTTTATGTTCCAGCTAAGATTTATCTGATATATCTATCATAATCAACCCATTCTAATTACTGAAAATTATAGGATTTTTCTTAGGAGATCAACAGATTTGTGTCATGTCGGTTTGGCCATACTCTTACCTTAGTTCTTCATTTGAAGTCTATATATACTTAGTATTGGCCCTCATGGTATCATCATGACGTGCTGTGATTTATTAAGCATTATATGCTGTTCTCTATCCCTCTCTCTCATTGTGCATTTCTTAGTGCAGTATATGCTTTATAGATTAAAATAAATCCAAGCAGAAAATTCACGCAAGTCTTAGACTTATGTGCCAAACAAAATGTAAAACCGTGCAACACATCGAGATTCATGCATGAAATAAACTATGGACTTATCAAAATTATCGAGACAAGTATATTCATGTATACATATATATTAAGACCTAGGGAATTTTTTTTTTTCAGGTATTTATTCTTGTTTAGACTATTGAGTCTAAATGACTAGCTTCTTTCTTATTGGTTTCCATGCTTGCATCCCATTCCATTAGGATTTCAGAAGTTTTTGTTTGATATTTAAGAATTTTCAATTCAATCTTTGTTTTCAATGTACCACTTTGAGGCTTTCCCTACTAGAGTTATTTGTGTTGTGCTTTTATTGGTTTTCTTGGCCATGTTGTGGCATGAATTCAGGAGATGATAATATTCACGAAAGTGATGGATCATATTATTCATTCAAGGTTGTTTTTATATTTTCATAGGAAGGAGCTATGGTGTTCACGTTGATGCGTATGATAAATAGTCAACAACAAAATACCAACCAAACAACCATTGCAACACTAACACAATTACCCCAAAATAAATACAAACCACATCAACTATAAAAGTAATTAACTATCGAAAATGGTATCAAATGTATTCATGTTTAAAGTGAAAAAATGGCCACAAATGGCTACCACTCATGATATAAAATCTACACATGCATGGAAGCCTTCATGTATTCATGTTAAGTTCAAATAAAATAGTCTACAAAACGCTATCACTCATTATATAAGATTTGAAATTGTATATGTACAAATTTGTAACAAGTTTGAAATAAAGAGATGATACCTTTAAAAGAAGTGGTTCATCTATATTTCAACACTTAAAAAATAACACTTTTCAACATACATGTTCAATTTTTCCTTTTTACCATTGCTCGCTTCTTTATGTAAACCAAAAACAACACATTTTTTATTTCTTCTTCATTATATCTGAATACAAATACCTATAATTTTCAAATGCCGAGAAAGAACCATGAAATGTATAGTTGTTTCCATCCAAAACTTTGTACATTATATCACTTTTTTGCATATTGAATTGTTTTAAAGGTTAGACCTCATGTTTGTGCTTTTTAAATGAAGTGGCTCATCTATATTTCTACACAACCAAAATCAGTCACACCCTTATCAAAATCAACTAAAAATGTAATAACTATCCCTCTAAAACAAATAAATTATACCGTTTAGTGTTCACATTGCATTGTTGCTAGTTATGGGTATGTCATCATCCTAGCAGCTTATGGTCTTCGTATATTTTATCTCATGATTTTTCTTTCTTGCACCACTCGATCTTCACCACTCACATTAGGCCAATCATGGTTTGATTACATTGGGGGTACTCTAGATCCTGATCATACAGATATATCTTTCCCTATGCCTTTTGGATGCATTTTCATTTGCAATAGTTCTTTCCTAGGTTATATACACAAAATATTACTCATTGGTATGCACATGGTTTTCCACTTCCTCCATTTACCGATGAATAATATGCTATGGGTATGTATAATTTACACCTCAATGGATCATTACATGATCAACCTAACATTATAGCCTACCAAGTTACTAATGCATATCCATTTGATTTTGATCTAGAGGATGATGATCTTCTTGACGAGTTTACATAGTCTTTATTTTCACACTGCTGAGGGGGAATCCCATTCGTACACCCCTCCTTTATCATTTGTACATTATCATTACATTCATCTTCTTACATAACATTACATTCCACTCTTAACATTCACACATATTTCATCACTACATATATGAGATGGAGGACCTTCGTCCTTCCTTACCATAGACTTGTTTTACTCACTTCTACATGCCTGGGGGAATCACACCTAATATTTCCCCCTCCATCATTATAGCATTTCTACATTTATCACTTTCATCATGTGTTTTAGCCTTGTTGTTACCCGATGACACACTTTGTTGTGCTTCGCTTCACATTTGAATGTTGAGGGATTAATACTACACTGAACCCCAGACACTACACCATAGGAATTACATGTTACACTTCATTATACATTACACATCATTCACCCTACAATTTTGCTAAAACATTTCAACATTAAAGTATTCATACACCCTACATTATGATATTCGTAATTAGGCATGCATCATTATCTACGCGTATTACATCCTACACTACTTATCCTACACAATACATTATTCATTTATCTACATACCATACATACTACACCACATATTTTCACACATATTCCACATATTCTACTAGTCTTCATTATATAGGAGTCTATCCTTACATTAATATTCTACATACATTACATGTCGTCTTATACACTACATTTTACACATTTCTACACACCTTGCATTACATTCTACACACCGCGTATTTACATATTCTACCTGTAGACACTGATTCGATTTTGCAATATTATTGCCAAAATGCACACAAATCACTCTTATTATTCCCAATTTCATTATGATTAGTCATATTTAATAATTAACTAACATTTCTTTCCACTTTGGTCGGTTAATAAGAAATTCATTTAACAACAAACCTCTTTCACATTCGGGATGCCACTTTTACAATGAATCGTAAGTCAAAATCCTCTTCAAAACAAATAATTAATGTTTTGTTATCTCTCGAAAAATTGCTCTGTGTTTTCATAGCCAAATTAGAGATTCAAGAAATTAGCAGAAGTCGTGCCCTAGAGCTATTTAAACCTCTATTTTTCTCATTTTGAAAAATTCCCCATTCCCCGGTTTGTGCACGTAATATCCTCTTTGCAACCTTCATTTCTAATTGAAATTGTTCACTTGTTCTATGGCCGGGGTCGTGCAACCATTTTTTCCTCCATGCCTCTAGTTAGCAAAGGAAATTCAAAATTGGACTCAAAATGGCGAAGTTATCTTCCTCGGTGTATTTTTCCCGTAGTCGGGATGACGGGTGTCTTTTTCCCGTCAAATTTTGGCTCCAATGAATGTAGGTACATGGTTAGATCCTATTGGAAGGGAGGAATGGGAATTTTGGTGAACTTAACACTTTTGGAAAAAATGGTAAATTTTCCCCGCAGACCCGAAAAGCCAAATCGCCGTTGAAAAGTCAAACCTCGTGATGGCTCCACATGTCACAATAACATAACTCCATGATAGGGCAGAAAAGGTCAATTACCAAATCAACACTAGATCGCCACGTGGTGAAGGCATTGAAAATTCAAAGTGGAAGAGAGCGGCCGACATAGGAATTTTTGTTTTTGAGCCTTTTGTAAAAAAGGTAAAAAGTTAAAAATGATCCACAACCCTGATCAGGGTATAAAGGAAAAAGTCAAAGTTGAAGCTGCAAGGAAAATTCAAAGCAGAAGAGCGGGCCGGTGGAGGAATTTGTGTTTTTGAGCCTTTTGTAAAAAAGGTGAAAAGTTAAAAAATGATCCGTAGCCCTCGATTAGGCTATAAAGGAAAAATTCAAAGTTGAAGCCCATAAGGAAAAAGTCAAAGGTGAAGCTTGCCATTGAAAATTCAAAGTGGGAGAGCGGGCCGGTGGAGGAAATTGAGTTTTGAGCCTTTTTCCAAAAAAGGGTTAAAATGTTTAGAAAAGAGCCGTGACCCCATCTCCAACTAGAATGTGCCAAGTGTCCTAGTCAAATCAAGAGCAGTGGGCCGGTGGAGGAAATTGAGTTTTGAGCCTTTTTCCAAAAAGGTTAAAATGTTGAGAAAAGGGCCGTGACCCCATTTCTAATCAGAAGTACCATGTGTCTAAGTTGAAAAGTCAAAGCGGGGGTGTGGGCCAATTTGTTCCAAATTGCCAAATCTCTAAAAAATCACAAAATGTAAAGGGCTTCCCCCGTAACCGCTCCAATCCCTTCCTACCATGTGGACGACCCAATTTCAAAGTTAGAGGAGCAAATCAAACGGTCTATATTTAAACTAGAAAATTGAATGTAAGATTGTTGCTTTACAAGATCTAGTTTTTAACCCGCCATGAGCATTTTCTTCACAACAAAGGAATTTGAAAAGGTGTCGAAGATTTGTGAAGTTGTAACGGTTTCTTGTAAAGAATATAATGGCTTCGATTTCATTCCAAGGGTGATTGATTTTGAAAAAACCGAGTGCTCTGTGCACGGAAAAGATAGAAAATGCCATTCTTCTTCTATTTTCTCTTCTTCCTCAAATTTCTTCCATTCTCAAGCTATGTACAAACTCTGCTTGAGCTTCAATAATAAAAAGAAGGAATTATTGCCTCTTTGATTGAGGAATTGATTGGTACTTTGTGACCAATAAGTTTCATTCGGTCTTGTAGCTTCTCATGCTGATTTTTTTCTCTTCTGATTATAAATGCATGTAAATGAAATTTTTAATTAATGTGTGTGGGCATCTGATATTCTAATTACAACATTAGTTTCTCCTATCTCCATTCTCACTCCCTTTCCCCCTCTTAGACAAAGTTCTTCTCTAGTGAGAAATTGTTAGCTTTGCCACGGGGACAATGGAGTGCCCCTGCTGGATCTCTGGTCAAAATGCCACCATTAAAATCCACTTTTTCACGCATGCACATACGGAAGATGCACCATTCAAGTAGAGGGACTTAGATTTCCATAGTGTTGGCTTGAAACCCACAAATTTGTCCACAAGACAAATTTTCTCACCAACAATTTTTGGCACCCACCGTGGGGCAGATTTTGTAGTATTTGCACCTAAAAACGACCTAAAGGTCATAAAATAAAAAAAAATCTAGAAGAAAAGTTCTTGGAGATTGAATAATCACATGGACTACATGGATGTAAATCATGGCTATTCTGGGAAATCCTTCTATTGAGAGACCTGATTTACTCTTTCACATCCAAGAAGACATTGCTTCGATCTAAGAGAAGCCATTTGACATAAGAGATAAAGTGTCAATCAATACTTCATTGCCATAAGGATTACGGACCTAGAAGAGGAATGTCTTTATCGAATTGGAAAGCAAAGAGAAAATTCCAGCATCCCGAGAGAAGAGCATAAACTTTCAAGTTGGTTGATAGAAGATACACCCAACAACTAAGGCAAGGAGGAAAAATTGATCCACATTTTGAAGAACTTGAAAGAGAGGCAGTTGCTGAGGAGGAGATAAGGGCTCAACTTGAAGAAATAGAAAGACTCCAAATCGAAGTAGAAGAAAGAAGAAGTAAGAAGCAGCCTTAGCAAGACTGGAGGATAGAAACAAGAATAGAATGGGTGATCATGAGCATGAGGAACACAGGCCTAATGTACCATGGGGAAGAAATACCGGTCCATTGGCTCTTGCTCAACCACTCCATGAGCTCCCAAGAGGCTTAAGAAAGAACTTCCCAAAATTCAAAGGGGATGGTTCTCAGCTCCCAGAAGAACATGTAGTAGCATTCATCACTGCTTGTGGAGTGTTGGGAGTTGAAGATGAAGATGTTTTAGTTAGGCTCTTTGTGGAGTCACTCTAAGAAAAGGTAGTTGAATGGTTCTACATGTTGCCCCCAAGATCTGTCACATGCTGGGAAGATATAAGAAGTGTGTTTGAACATAGGTTTAAGAGCATGGAAGATTGTCGGGACTGCTTGGTTCAATTGGTTTTAGATGAAGAAGGAGACCTCGAATCAATGAGATATTTTGTAGCAAGGTATGATAGGTTGATAAGGAGGATCCCAAAGATGTGTTACCCTCTGAAAATAACTTGAAAAGATTCTTCATAAGTGCTTTACCACTAGAAGTTGGTTTCTTCCTCATAAGATCCCAACCAAGAACCTTGAGGGATGCTAAAGACTTCACAATTGAGATTGATGATGATCTAATTATTTCTAGCAAAGTGAAAGGACCAAATGGGAAGCAAAAAGGTCGAGTTCAAATCCATTCACCACTGATCCAATGTTCCAAAAAATGGCAAATGACCTAGTTGCTTTGAAGAAGCAGTTGTCACAAATCACAATGAGGAATGCTCCAAGGAGATCAAATCCTCCTAACAGACCAAGAATTGCTCCACCTCCTCATAGGATTGCTCTTGAAGCACCACCAGTTAATGTTATCTGTGACACTAGAGAATCAGAAGAAGGAATAGATATTGGGAAAATGAAGAGAAAGCATGGATGACTATGAAAACTATCTTGAAATTGAAGAGGTTGGCATGCACAATGGTTTGATTGAATACGTTGATGATGAGGAGGAAGGTGATGAAGAAGCTCCAAGTTTTTCATGTGCTATTTTCACTCATGCACAATCCAAGAATGGTGTTTCAGCCTCAGTAATTGCAATTGAGAGTAGGAAGAACAAAGAAGATAGCTCTTCAAAGCCTCCACAAAACAAGATCATCGGAGAGGATCACCATTACCACCTTCCATGGAATTAGCCAAAGAGAAACTAGATTCACTAGTTGCCAAGGATCATGCTGCTCTGCCAAGTAAGTTACCTGATTCTTCTTCCAACTCAAAAGTTGTTAAGAGCAATTCTCTTCTTAATACTAGTTTTGCAAGAACATCTAAATTTCAATCGAGGGCTACACCCTCACCTCCTTCCAATCCAATTGCTACATTTGAAAAGGATAACCCAACACCAAAAATAACAAAACCTCTACCATTTAAGTCCTCATCCATTGCTAGAACCTCTTCCTCACCTACCATAGCTCCATTTGACTTTGTGGAGCATGCAAGCAAAACCAAAGTTCAATTCTTGAGATTGAATACCTACAAACACATCTGCCTAATTTGATAGATTCATCAAGGTAGTCCAGGGTGGTAACTCTACACCCCAAATCTCTAATTCTAAAGGCTTACTTCCCACACCATCCATACCACATTCTCAAAACATGCTAGCCCTTAGTGATTCCATCACTAAAAGAGTTAAGCCTTTCTACCTATCACTTCTCATCAAAGGCTTCAGTTGAAAAATTGCATCATAGACTCTGGAGCCTCAGATAATGTGATGCCAACAAAATTTGCAAATGCTCTTACCTCACTTTGCCCCAGGAAAATGGCACATGCTATTCAATGGAATCCAAACAAGTTCCATTAGTAGGAAGAATCAAGGATGCTCAGGTTGCACTAGCTAATTACCCTGACAAGAAGATACTCTTGACCATTTTGGTGGCAGATATCCCAACATCTTTTGGTATGCTTTTGAGTAGAAGTTTTTTAGAGATCTAGGTGGAGAAATAAAAATGGATTGGTCATCTGCAACTATCCTAGTGAAAGGAGAAATGAAGAAGCTACTGCCAGTCAGGAAAATGAAATTCACAGTAAGGAAATATGATGATCCAAGAGCTAACATCCTCTTTCAAGATTGTGGGCTAGGAAACTACTTCCTTACATCAAAAAAGGAAGAGAACTTGCCACTCCTCATGGAGGAAGAAGAAGATCAGATTTGGACAATGGAGTTTGATGGAAGTCATTCCAAAGTTCGGAGAGTGGTGTAGTATTATACTCTCCCTCAATGAGAATACCCTTTTGCCTATAAGCTGTAATTTGATAATACAAACAATACTACGAATATGAAGCATTGCTCTTAGGTATGAATGCAAAAGAGGACATGGGGATCAAGAAAGTTGAGATGCAAAGGTGATCTTTGAGATTGTGGTGAAGTAGGTTGTAAACAATATCAGGTAAAAATCCAAGGCTTAGGCACTATAGAAACAGAGTGTGGGACTGCATTGAATCCTTTGATGCATTCTCCATTGAAGCTATCCCTAGGGAGTAGAATGAAAAGGTTGATTCTCTAGTAGTGTCAGCTTCCTTAGTGACACCTCATCCTTCTTTTGGAAAAGATAAAGTGACCATTGAGATGGTTTCAGACCTAGTGTACCAGACAATGCAAATCATTGGTAGGTCTTCAATGATGACAATCAAGATCCTAGCCTTCTTAGAACAAATGGATAACTTCAATAATATGTTCTTTGAAGGAAGTGAAAACCCACACCGTGAATCAGTCCCAAAGAAGAGAAGGAAGGAATTGAGGGAATTGATGAAGAGGGGGTAATTAAACTAAAAGGAAACAAAATCCCCAAAGGCCTAGTTTCTTTGGAAGATCTCTTTGACAAGCATGATAGGTTCATCTAAGAGAAAGAAAAATAGTCTTCTCGGTGCCCATCTGATTTCGATCAAGAAAACATTGGCACTTCAGAGAATCCAAGGATGGTTAACATTGGTAAATGTTGCTCACCAGAAGAGAAGAGAAAGTTTGTTGCTCTGCTAAAAAAGTACTCAGATGTCCTAGCCTACTCCTATGATGAACTCAAGTCTTTTCAGCCAAAGGAAATGCATCATTCCATTCCTTTGAAGCAAGGAGCTAAGCCCTTTAGGCAAAAACAAAGGCCCTACAATCCAAAGATTTCTGATGTTATCAAATAAGAGGTGAAAAAGATGCTCAATGCTAGAATCATTTTCCCCATCCACCATTCAACATGGGTGGCTAACATTGTACTAGTAAGGAAGAAGAATAGGGAAATAAGGATTTGTGTAGACTTCCAAAATTTGAATCAGGCATCTCTCAAGGAAAATACCCTCTTCCAATCATGGATCATATTTTGCAAGTAGTCACTAGATCTGAGATGCTCTCTTTGCTTGATGGATTCTCAGGGTACAACCAAATCAAGGTGGTAGAAGAGGATTGCAACAAAACAGCCTTCACAACACCTTGGGGCACTTTTGCCTACAACAAAATGCCTTTTGGCTTGATCAATGTTGGGGCCACTTTCCAGAGAGAAATGGACTTGGATTTCAAAGATTTGAAATATTGCATTGTCATTTACCTTGATGACCTCATGGTTTTCTCAAAGAGGAGGGGAGATCATATAGTCATTTGGAGCAAGTCCTTGCAAGTGTATGAAACATGGCATTTCTCTAAATCCAAAGAAGTGCATTTTGGAGTTACAGAAGGTAAGTTGTTGGGACACATTGTGAAAAACATGGAGCACACATTGATCCTGAGAGGGTCAGAGCTATCCAAGCACTAGCCTTACCAACCAACAAGAAGGGAGTTCATTCATTCTTTGGAAAGGTAAACTTCCTTCATCATTTTGTGCTTGAGTTTTCTAAACTAACTAAGCATATAACTTCCATGATGAAACCTCAAGAAAGTTTCAAGTGGAGTAAGGAAGGAAAAACAACATTTGAGGAGATCAAGAAAGCCATTGCCAAAGCTCAACTCTTGTTTCTCCAAATTTCAACAAGGACTTCATCATGTATTGCTATGCATCGAACATACACTCTCTATTGTCCTTGTGTAGAAAAATGATGAAGGCTTGGAAGCACCCATTGCTTTCATGAGTTGTCCTTTGAAAAATCATGAGCTAAAGTACAACCAACTAGAGAAGCATGCCTACGCGTAGTGGTTAAAGCTGTTAAAAGTTTAGATTCTACATTCTCAATTCCCATATAGTGGTGATGGTCCCTGGAAGTGCAATCAAGTCCATTTTGACTCAACAAGATCCTAGGGCTAAGAGAGGAAGTTGGATTGCAAAGACCCAAGAGTATGACTTAGAGATTAGGCCCTCTAATCTGGTAAGAGGAAATGGTTTGTGCAAGCTAATTGCTAAAGATGAAACTCTCAAGGCTCAGTAGGGAGAAAAGGATGATGTTTTCCCAACCTATTCAGAAGACAGTCCACAAGTGCTCTTTATCACCACTACTGATGAGTGGTATGTGGATATTTGCTTACTACCTCACTTATGGAGAATGTCCTCCTCATCTTGAATACAAAAAAGAAGGAAACTCAAGCTAAAGGAAACCAAGTTTGTGATTTGGAATCATGCACTTTACAAGAGAGGCCTAGACGGTTGTTTCCTTAGGTGTGTAGATAAGGAGCGAAAGAAAAATTACTCAGGGCATATCATGATCAAGCTTGTGGTGGAAATTTCTCAACAATGGTCACTGCACATAAGATTCTCAGGGGGAGATATTATTGGCCCTCCATCTTTGCAGATACTCAAGATTGGGTTTCCAAATGCAAAGCATGCCAAAAATTTGTTGGAAAGCCACAACTAGTTGCATTGCCACTCAGGCCTGTGGTGATTGAGGAACCATTTTAGCAATGGGGGCTAGATTTTATTGGTATTTTGAATCCTCATTCTAGTGTAGGGCATACTTATGTACTCACTTGCAATTGATTACTTCACTAAATGGGTGGAGGCCATTCTAACCAAGCAAGCTAGCTCTAAAACAGTCTGCAACTTCATCAAGGAGAATATCATTGTACACTTTGGAGTACCACAAAGATTTTGTAGAAAATGCCACCTATTTCTCTTCAAAGGAGCTCACAGAGTTTTGTTATGGTTTTGGAATCTCCTTATCTCACTCTTTTGACTACTACCCATAGGGAAATGGTCAAGCTGAGTCAAGCAACAAGAACATTGTGACCATTGTTCCTAAGATGGTAGATGAGAATCAAAGGAAATGGCACAAGAAGTTATATGATGCATTGTGGGATGATAGGATCACTCCTAAGAAGGAAATAGGTATGTCACCTTTCCAAATGTTGTATGGAATTAAAGGTAGAGATTCCTCTCACAATTGAGATGCCAGCTCTCAAGCTGCTGCAAGAAATAGAAGATGGTCAATACAAAGACTCCATTGACAAGAGGATCCTCTTCCTAGAGAAGTTGGAGGAAAGCAGATGCCAAGTGGTGGATAGAATTAAAGAACATTAGTTGAAAGTGAAGATTTTTTTGACAAGAAGACCAAAGCAAGGAACCTCAAAGTTGGAGATTTGGTCCTGTTGTGGGACAAGAGAAGAGAACCAAAGGGAAGCCATGGAAAGTTTGATTCATTATGGTTGGGCCCATTCCAAATTCATGGATCTTGTGGTGAGAATTTTTTCTCCTCTCTTACTTGGATGGAATGCCATTGGAATTGCCTCGAAGTGGGCAATACTTGAAATTGTATCATCAGTGAAAGTGGGTTGTCCCCCACCCTGTATCATAAGTGATTTACGTAGGTGTGTTTTTTCCTTTTTTGTTACGTGGTTTTGGTTTTAGTTTTTGTTCGGTTTTGTTTGTGTGTGGTTTGGATTGTGTGTTTCCTTCTTCTTTCATTCTTTCTCGGAATTGTACATGACTCTACAAGGCCCAATGGATGAGGCACTACTCAACGTAATATGTTTGAAACTTGAGATTTACGGATCCTCATGTAGTGCCCTAGCCATGCCCAATTCATGTCATGTCCCCAAGCTAGAGCCATTATTGTCTCCCTACTTCTGCATTTTCATAGCCAAAAAATTTTTGAGCATTTGTGGTTTTCATAGCCAAATTAGAGATTCAAGAAATTAGCAAAAGTCATGCCCTAGAGCTATTTAAACCTTTTTTCTCATTTTGAAAAATTCCCATTCCCTAGTCTGTGCACATAATATCCTCTTTACAACCTTCATTTCTGATCAAAATTGTTCACTTGTTCTATGGCTTGGGTCGTCAAACCATTGTTTTGCCTCCATGCCTCTGGTTAGTGAAGGAAATTCAAAAATTGGACTCAAAATGTGAAGTTCTCTTCCTCTGTGTATTTTTCCCGTAGTCGGGATGACGGGTGTCTTTTCCCCATCAAATTTTGGCCCCAATGAATGCAGGTACGTGGTTAGATCCTATTGGAAGGGGAGGAATGGGTTTTTTGGTGAACTTAACACTTTTGGTCACTTTTGGCAAAAATGGTAAATTTGCCCCATGGACCCGAAAATGTTGAATCGTTGTTGAAAAGTCTAACCTCAGTGGACGGCTCCACATGTCACAATGGCGTAACTCCATGATAGGGTAGAAAAGGTCAATTACCAAATCAATGCCAGATCACCACATGGTCAAAGGCATTGAAAATTGTGAAAAGTGGAAGAGTAGGCCATCGAGGAGGAATTTGTGTTTTTGAGCCTTTTGTAAAAAAGTGAAAATTTAAAAAATGATCCATGCAGCCCTCGATCAGGCTATAAAGGAAAAAGTCAAAGTTGAAGCCCACAAGGAAAAATTCAAAGTAGAAGAGTGGGCCGGTGGAGGAATTTGTGTTTTTGAGCCTTTTTTAAAAAGGTGAAAAGTTAAAAAATGATCCGCAGCCCCGATCAGGCTATAAAGGAAAAAGTTCAAAGGTGAATTCCATCATTGAAAAGTCAAAGTAGGAGAGCGGGCTGGCGGAGGAAATTGAGTTTTTGAGCCTTTTTCCCAAAAGGGTTAAAATGTTTAGAAAGGAGCTGTGATCATGTCTCCAACTAGAACATGCCACATGTCCTAGTCAAATCAGAGCGGCAATGGGCGATAGAGGAAATTGAGTTTTTGAACCTTTTTCCAAAAAAGGTTAAAATGTTGAGAAAAGGGTGCGACCCCATTTCTAATCGAGAAGCGGCCACGTGTCTAAGTTGAAAAGTCAAAGCGGGGCGGGCCAATTTGTTCCAAATTTCCAAATCTCTAAAAAATCACAAAATGCAAAGGGCTTCCCCCGTAACTACTCCAATCCCTTCCTGCCACGTGGACGGCCCAATTTCAAAGTTAGAGGAGAAAATCAAACAATCTATATTTAAAATGGAAAATTGAATGTAATGGTTGCTTTGTAAGATCTAGTTTTTAACCCGCCATGCGTGTTTTCTTCACAACAGAGGAATTTGAAAAGGCGTCGAAGATTTGTAAAGTTGTAATGGTTTCTTGCAAAGAATATAATGGCTTCTCAATGTCATTCCAAGGGTCAAGCGATTGATTTTGGAAAAGACTAGTGTTATGTACTTGAAAAGATAGAAAACCATTCTTCTTCTATTTTCTCTTCTTCCTCAAATTTATTCCATTCTCAAGCTATGTACAAACTCTGCTCGAGCTTCAATAATAAAAAGAAGGAATTATTGCCTCTTTGATTGAGGAATTGATTGGTACTTTGTGACCAATGAGTTTCATTCGGTCTTGTAGCTTCTCCTATGGATTTTTTTTTCTTTTGATTATAAATGCATGTAAATGAAATTTCTAATTAATGTGTGGGCATAAAATATTCTACTTACAACATTAGTTTCTCCTATCTCCATTCTCATTCCCTTTCCCCCTCTCAGACAAAGTTCTTCTCTAGTGATAAATTTCTAGCTTTTCCACAGGGACATGGAGTGCCCTCTGGATCTCTCGGTTGAAAGACCACCATTAAAATCCACTTTTTCACACATGCACATATGAAAGCACACCATTCAAGTAGAGGGACTTATATTCCCATAGCGTTGGCACAGAAACCCACAAATTTGTCCACAAGACAAATTTTCTCACCAACACGTTTACAAGCTAATTAAGCCTATTTTGCCCTTGGTCTGGTTAATATACCCTAGTATTGGCTTAAACCCCTCTTCTAACCACTCAAAATCACCCCATTCACCTCCACAACATCTCAACAACCCTTAAAAGCTTATCCTAGCCTCCTAGTTGACCCTAAGCGGTCGATTAAGGCTCCACACCTCTTAATCACTTGGTAATTCACTAATTGTGATTAGCAAGGCCCAATCATGATTAGAAATTCTAATCTAATTTGGGGATTTTAGTCCCATATGAACCAAAATACAAGTTTCTCCCAAAAAGTAAATCAAAAAAGTGCACCTCATTTCTTTATTCTTTACACCATGCTTTGATTTACATCTCATATAATAAATATGATTTATAGCCAAGTTCAATCTTTTCCTAAAGCCTTTAATGGGGTTAGTAGATGGATATCCAAAATGACCAAGTAGTCATTTAGAGAGGCCATTTCACCTTGTTTGGAGTAGCAACCACAACCATTTGATTTCCCTCTTAGGTCTATTTAGGCCCATGTTAGGTAATTCAAGCATATTAGTAGGCATGTTTAGTTAGATTTTGTATCGTTTTCATACTAGTTAAGAATTATTTTAAGCTTTTATCTTAATGTTATATTCCTAGACTTATAACCTTGGCTTGATGGATGGACATGGTGTTAGCTTTCCTTGTTTAGTCATGCCATTTACTTTGTAAAGTTTAGGGTGCTTTCACTACCTATCACATATCCATTTATTCTCATCATTGCCTTGTCTTCTACGCTCTACACTCTCTACCCTATGATGCACTTTAGCTCCTCGGTCCATAATCGAATGCCGAGCGTTTAAAAATCAAATGAACCTTACATTCACCATGTGACATTTCATCCTATGACATTCCTAGGCTAGTGATATATGCTTTAGGATAAATTGTCACTCACTCTTTCTATCTAGTAGTGGTATACATTTTAGGCTAGATCACCACCCCCATTCTATCGGTTTGTAGTGGTATACACCTTAGGTTACATCACCACTCTTCACCATTCATCTTATAGTGATATACACTTAGGGATAAATCATCACTCATCCTTTCACCATATAGTGATATACGCTTAGGCTAAATCATCACACCTCCATTCATCCAATCATGATATATGCTTCAGCTATAGGGTTCACACTCATCCTTTCTATATGTCACATTTCATCACCACTACATACACACTCATCACACGTGCGTTAGACACAACAAACACTACTCAACCATTTCTTGATGATGCACTCTCATTTATGGTTCATTCGGATAGTGAGGGGGAAAAAAGTGAACCTCATTGCATACACTTCCATACACTTAGGGGCATACAGCTCCTATCATTCCATCTTGCATTCCATTTCATCCATCCACAACATATTGCATTATCTTTGGGGCATTTATTCTTACTTGCTAGTGTTTTACATGTTCACTTTATTTAACATGTTAGATTGATTTCTTATATGTCATTATCTATACCATCCACACATACACATTCACACATTTGTTTAGTGTGATCTTAGATACATGACTCTTACACACGACACATGGATTCTCTCCTTCTAACCTTCCTATACTAGTCATTGGGGGCATCCACATTCGTCTCTTTCAGGTGTTATTGTTTCATTTTATACTTAGCACTTTACATTACTTGGTTATACATGTTTTTGACATATTGGTTATTTCTCTAACATGCTAATAGGTGTTCCATGTGCAACACTTGTTTTGCAGGATTATATGTTTCTATGACTACTTGTTTGTTTCTTTACACTTGTCTGCCATTGTTTGCCATTATATGTAGGCTTGGCCCTATGTTTATGTGCAAACTTACTTGTTCCTTGTGGCCATGATGGCCTTTCATGTCTTAAAAAATCATGAGTGATGTCCCATGTTTTCAGCCCACTTTGTGTGGCTTACTTGCTTTCTTATGTGTTTTCATTTACTACATTGTTCGTAGTAGATTACACATGTATTCTATATACATTCATTGTTTTTTACACTTGTCTTTGGCTAGCCTTCTTGTTTTGTGTGTGCATTGGTTTCTACCAAGCACTTTCTAGGGTACATAGTTCAAATTGTAGTTGGTCCTCTTTTGGGGATGCATTCTCCTATTAGCGATATCACATGCACCCTAAAGAGGGGGGCATCATTTGGGGTTTTTTACTAACCCAGAGATTCTACTCTAAGATGGTTCAATTTTCTACAACGATTGGGTTTAGACAAGTCTTTGAACCCATACACGACATATTTTATAAGACATGGTGTCCTTATCATTTCTAGGAAGCAGTTATAGGCTTGGGGGTTATAGTGGGTGTGCCTCTCTACACTACTTCAGCCGATGGCGTCGATTGCCCAAAAACTAGGATAGTAAACAAATATCTTCACACATATTTCAGCTAGAAAGCGGTTAGAGCTTGGGGACACAAGGCATTTCCTCCCTACACTTCTTGATCAGGGGGTGGCATGAGATCGCCCAAAAAACTCACAATACATGATATCCTTCTACACCCTTTCTCTCGACATGGATCAGGTGCACATTTTCCATTTACACTTTTTTATTTAACGTATTTTACATTTGCGTAATTTACATATACATGTTTATTTCACATAGCATTTTTACATACATACATATTTAAATACTTGATCATTTTCTCCTTGCAGTTCGGTCATATGAGAAACAAGTAGTCAAATTGGGGACAACAACAACAACAACATTCCATGACAACACATGCTTTACTAACCATATAGGTACACACACAACAACTACACATGTTCCACCCTAGGTTCACTCTCATCACTTTTTATTTACGCATTTTTCATCTTTAGATTTCATGCTCCTCCATCTTATTTTTGTCATTCCATGCTTTTGTCTAGTCCTTCGGTGTGTTTCTACTACACTCTTCATGGACATTAGGTACACACTTCTATCTACTTTATGTTACCGAGCTTTCAGCTCACCAACATAAAGTGGGGGAAAAATGTAGTCACAAAATCATGCACTTTAGACATTTATTTATCCTAGTATCATACTACTATTTAGAAGGTTCTTGAGTGAAAAAAGTACTAATTAATCCCATCTTTTTGCCATCTTATTTTGCTTTTATTTCATCATTCCTGCACATTTTTATCTACATGTCTAGTCTATTTTAGCACTTTCCTATCATTTTAGCCTTGACTGGGGCACCCAGGGTAGTGTTGGGCTGCCCATGGGTGCCCCAGTCCCACCTGGGGTTCCCTAATCCTTTTTCTACTTTCCTGCCACTTTTTGGGCTCTTTCTAGGCATTTCTCATCCTTATCTTTTTCCTAGTTGACCATGTCGGGTTAATTACAAAATTATATCAAGAGAACCCTATAAATATAAAGTTATGAGACCATAATGAGGGACCTAACATCATCTACTACTATCACTCATCTATAGTTGCATCCATCTATTGCATTTACATCCACATATCTCCATCATCAAGGCACAAGCTAGGGAGTCTGCATCACACTTCATAGGGGGAGGATTATATTCTATTCCATACACACATGCTATTACATTTTATACATTTAGTTATTTCTCATTATTTCACATAGTGTGACTGCCACAAGAGAACCTAGGGTCTGAAATATAGTGTGACAAATGTAGTATTAAGCCCAGCCTTTGTTCAGAAGCCGAGGTTAGTCCGACCCATTCATTATGCATATTATTTTCAAAATTTTGATACTCCTTCTTGTCTTCTTGCAGGTCTCTACATCAACTTGGATTATTGATGACATTTAATGTAGGACAACGAAGTAGATGCGACACACAATGAGGGTTTTAGACCAATTTTTGACCTTGTGATAACTAATTCGAAATGTTTTCATATACCATGGTGCCCAAATTACATACTGAGCACTGTGGGGGCCCTAGTCCTATTCCGGGCACCCCAATCTAATCATATCCTATAGATCTATCCTTTACATGACCTCTCCACAATCGTTCCTACTTTTGTTTTCTCCATCATTTACTCGTGACACCCTCGCGACATACATCTCGTATCAACTAAGTTCTTTCCTTACCCTCTTCTTACACATTAGGTTTATTTCATTAGTTTAATCATTTAGGGTTATTACTTTATCATTTATTTTCCTATATTAGATTTACCCCACATTAATCAAATTTTAGTTAATCGGATATTTCTAAAGGAGAAGCTCTTGGAGGAAATATTATATAATTTGTTGAGAATTTTTATTTTGTGTTTTATATGTTGAAAGTCTATTTCCCTTGATTTTTTTAGTAATTAGAAAATTTAGCCTATGTTATTACTAACAATTACATTTGAGGTGCAATAGATGCCATATGGGATACAAATGTAATGTATTTATGAATATTTATCGTCATGTAGAAGGTGACACAATTTTTTTGGTAGCACCACCATATTTATGTGCCTTGGTTAAAAATGTGAATGGAATGATGTAACAAATCTAAAAGAGCCTAAGAAAAGGAAATTTTGATATATTCATATAGTTATTGTTATCCAAAATGTGCCCCTGCTCATTTTTTGTGGCTAACTCCTTTTATTCTTCCCTCTTTTGTGCCTCGTACATAATTTTTACTTTTCAGGCACTCAAAACTTTCTAGAAATGACACCATTGAATAGAGCTCTCTCTAAAATTTCTAGAAAGGTAAAGTTTTCCTCCTAACTCCATGTATTTTTGAAGTTATGGCTCGGTGGAGTTTTTTGGGGAAATTTTCCCCTGAAAGGCCCGCAGCAATAAGGTGATGCCACGTGTCCAGAAGTGGCGGGGGCCTGAGGAAAACTTGGAATTTTCACCAAGTGTTTGGTGAAATTTCAAAAAGGAAGATTTTTCCCCCCGCAGCCCACCCCGACTTTAATCGTGTGATGCCATGTGTCTAGGGGAGAAATTTGAAAAATTTGACTAAGTGTTGGCACATGGAAAATTTTGGAAGGAAGGCCCACACCCAATCATATTATGCCACGTGTCCTATGGCGTGGGAGTTTCGGAGGGTGGAGGAGAAGTTAGAATTTTGGTGAAGTGTTTCACCAAATTTCAAAAAGGAGTTTTTGGCCCGCTGCCCCCGCCAATCAATCATGTTTCGACACGTGTCCCGGGGCCCGTAAAGGCGGAGCGCGGGAGGAAACTGTGATTTTTTCCCAAAAGTTTGTGCACAAAGGTAAAATGTTTGCAGAGGGCCCATGGCGAATGAAATTTTTCCACGTTTCCTAGAAAGGCAAAGCGCTGGGAGAATGTGGGAAATTTTCCCAAAGGAAAAGCGAAGGAATTTTTCAAAGGGAAAAGCCCGCCCCAAAATGCGAGCTAATGGAATCTCGCCACGTGTCCGTGGTGCCAAAAAACAAAGAAAAGCCCGCATGGAAAATTTGAAGGGGCAAGCCCACGCCCAATGGGGTTATGCCACGTGTCCAAAGGGGAAAATGGTCAAAGCGGCCCATGGAAAATTTAGGAAGGATAAGCCCGCATCTAATCAACGTCGCCACGTGTCCTCAGCTCCACCGCCTCGTGGGATTTTTGGAAAATTTTCCCAGGATAGGCCCAAGAATTAATAAAAATGTGCCATGTGGCACTGGAAAGGTGGAGCACAGGATTTTTTTGTGAAATTTTCACAAATGCAAAAAGGTAAAAAATTCAAATTTTCGCCCGCCAATCCGATTTGGCCCTGTTTTTCCCTAAAACTTCAAATGGCCATATCTTTCGATCCAGAGCTTGGTTTTTCATGTTCTTTATATCAATGGAAATCTGGTGAAATTTCGTATAAGATTATATAGTAATTTTTGTATTTTGATTGAGTTTGAGAGAGAAAATTGAAAAGCGCCTTTCGCACATGGTCATGGACATAAATGACGTTTCAACCACCTTTTTTAATGAAGAATGGCTCATGTTCTTTCCCAAAGCATGGATAAAATGTCGTGGCATGGGCCCGTAAGGATGCCCATGCTATTTTAATCATGTTTTGGTTAATGGTTGAATCCCTTCCATGTTTTCCCATGTTTCTCTCTCCGGGCTCTGCCCTTGCACCGTAAAAAGCCGATTTGGCTTATTTTCAAAGGGTTGAACATTTTTTGTGTATAGCAGGATCCCTTTTTCACCTTGGAGGTGATTTTGTGGAATATCAGACCTTTTCAAGACTACAAACTTTTCTTTTACCTCTCAGGTGTTGTAATGCATGTGTTTTGGTTAATGGAAATGACAATGCAAGCTCTGTGAATGAGTTTCAATCCTCTGCTTATGTTGTTTGCTTCCTTTATGATCTTTCATTACATGTCATCAATTTGTGCATGATGTTTTGTTGTATTTCCATGATTTGTGTCAATCTGCAGTATAAAAATGCTCACCACTCCTTTGGTGTATTACCTTATTAGCACTAGTTGAGCTTTTTTGCACAGACTCTATCTCTCGTCCCTGAAGATGGAAATTAGAATAGGATTTTGAGTTTGAAACCTCCGTATAACTTGCAAGTGACATATCTCGATTAGAGGATTTGAGGAACCAGCCTCTAATTCTGGAGATTCCTTTCCCATTTTACAAGTCCCACACTTGGGAAAGGATTCAATGTTGTGCAACCACATCGATGTTCAAAATGTCAAGCTAGAAATCACCAACATCCAGGTGCCGCTGATTTGCAAAAATAGTTTTGGCATGCTCGGTGGGACCTTAGAGGTATTCATCTTCATTCAGAAAAATTGATGTGCATTTGTTGTAAGTTTCTTGCTTAAAAGATCCCTAAAATGCACATCCGGCGACTCCAAGGAAGAAGAATTAACTGGTTTTAGCAAGGCAGCTTGAAAACCTCATGAGAAGAATCACCACAAGGTCAAGAGTTGGAGAAGAAGAAGTTTTATTTGAGTATCTATAGTTATCTCCAAGAAGAAGTCAAAGATAGAGGAGAATTCAAAGGTCTCCATCTCCACCAAATGAACTCTCTCAACTCCTCCACTGGTAGGCCTTTCATTCAATCAACAAGAGTTCTAAGGCCCATCGAATGGCACAAAACAACCCCTATGTCAATTTCACCTCAAAGCAGCCCACTTGCTCTCAATGCACAAAATCCAATCCCTCCTGCAAAGCATTGAAGAACATTCCATACTTTATTGGAGAAAATCGACTACTCCCGGTGATCATGTTAAGGATATTGCTAACATTTGTGCAATCCATGAAATCAATGAGATGCAAGTTGTCATCAAATTGCTGGCATCTTCATTCAAAGGGAAATATTTTCAATGGTTCAGAGTCTTGCCTCAGATCTATCCAAAATTGGAATTAGCTATGTATAGCCCTCCATGAGCAGTTTGGAGAAAAGGGAGACAACTTGTCCCTTTTAGAGAAGCTGACAACCATCAAGAGAGCTCCCAATGAGTAGCTGACTGATTTTAACTTCAAATTTCAAAGGACTTGGGAGAGAATTCCAGTGGCAGTCAAGCCAACAACAAAAGGTGCTTTTCTTTATTACCTCAAAGCTTTAAATTCTGATATTTCTATGTTAATTCAGTCCATGGGAGGCACAACTATTCCCATTTCTTATAGCATTACCATTAGAGCTGAAAATTGTTTGATTCAAGCTGGAAAGCTAGCTCCTAGGCCTCCAATGCCACTATTTCCAAGTCTAGAGAGCCCAAACACTAATCAAATGCCTAATTTAGCTCCTATTCCCACTCCTAGAAATCAAAATTCAAGTGAAGCTTCTACTTCATCTTCTAGTGCCTCAAATGAACTTCAAGAAGTCATGAAGCAATTACAAAACTTAGGTAATGAGCTGGTTACACTCAAGAGGTAGCAAGCCCAAGGTTTTAGACCTCCCTTCCAGCCTCAAGCTCAGCCTAACAGGCAGCCATATCAACCCCAAAGACCACCCAACCCAGCTGCAAATTTGAATCAAGTAAGGCCTCCTGCCAATAGACCATTTCAGCCTTATAATCATAATGCTACATCTCGCCTCTAAAGCATTAGTGCCAATGACAAAACAATATAGCTCAAGAGTATGATTGGTGTTTCCCATATAATTAACCTCACAACTAGTCTACGTGCTTCAATGGTGCCTTGAATCAAGCATTATTGGTGACAAAAACTGGTGTAGAGGGTGAGGGTGAGAAATATTCCAAAGAAACATTCCAGCAGCAATCAGCTCTAAATGATACCACACTTGTGAACCTGGCAGCACAAGATTTTTGTGGCATGAATCAAATGAGTTTCCCAAAGTGTTGAGCCAACACAAGATCAAAAAGAAGAAATTTTGGTGAAGAACAACCATTAGCCCCAAGAAATCCTCAATCTTCTATCACTCCACAAATTATTCGCAAGCAAAATTTAGTTCCAAACACACAAGGGCTGCCTAAGACAGCTCCTAAGCTAACTCAAATACCGATTCTTTGCTGCCCATGTGCAAGGAATGAATGTGCAGGCAGGGGAGAAAGAGATGCTTCATCTCCATTCAACATAATTGATCGGATGAAGAAGACAAATGTGAACATATCAATGTGGGAATCACTATCTATCCAGCCAAAAGATTTGCTACGAGCTGCCATGAAGGATTGGTCAACTTCAAATTAGCAAGTCCAAATGCAAGAGAAGGTGCTCACAAATGCTACCCAACCTGAGGGGAATCATGGAGGACAACAAGGTAAAATTTTGAAGCCCCCTCCATTCTATGTTTCATTGATCATTGGAAATCAATTAGTGCACAATTGCATGATTGATTCAGGGCAAGTAGTTCAATAATGCCCAAGCAAATAGCTGATCAGTTGGGGCTTCAATATGAAGTCATATCCAAAGGGGTAGTGCAATTGGATGGGACAGCAGTAATAATAGTTGGAGTGATAAAAAACTTAAGTCTTACTTTGCATGCATGTCCCAACGTTGTTGTTTTACAAGATGTCTCGGTAATAGACCTTCCACCACTCTTTTCCCTATGCCTATCAAGGGATTTCACAACCAAGATTGGAGGCTACTTATCTGCTGATTGGTCACACATGTTGTTCAGAACAAGATATGGAACTAAGGCCACAATCAGATCTGAACCTATTGCAAACTTTCACATTGAGCCTTACACTCCAAGTCAGATCAATACCAATTGTTCAGCATTTGATCAAGAAGATTATCCAAGCACTGATGAAGCTGACACCAAAGTAGGAAGCATCCTAGATCTAACTCTTGATGAATGGGCAAACAAGGTGCATGCTTTTGATCCTTATCAAGAAATAGAAGAATCTGAGTTAGGATTCTATTATATGCATGAAGAAAATCAGCCTATTCCTAGCATCACCAAGCTAGACCATAAGGATGAAAATGAGGTATGGTAGTTGTTTTTGATGGGTCAAGGAGTAGACAAGGTGTAGGAGGAGGAGCTATGCTTGTTTCCCTCAAGGAGTCGAGGTATTATTCAGCTTTTAGATTTCAGTTTGCATGCTCTAATAACACCGCTGAGTATGAAGCCTTGATACAAGGATTGCATTGGTCAATCAAGAGAGGGATAAAGAACTTGCAAGTCTTTGGTGACAGTGAGTTGATTGTCAACCAAGTTAAGGGGCAACATGTCATTGTCAAGAATGATCTACTCAAATGCTACAAGACAGGGTGTGGGACCTCATTGAAGATTTTGAGGGTTTTGGCATAAAATCTATTCCTAGAAAAGAGAACAAGCTGCACGAAAGCTTTGCAGTTGGGGAAGCCTTTGACGTTGTTGAAAGCATTCAAAAAGATAAGCTACGTAAAAACTCCACATGATTGTGAGGCCTTGATTACTAGACAACAATGTGAGTTGGCAAGTGTTTGAAAATGATCAGTGAATCATCCATTTCTTAAGAAGAGGCTGAGTTCTCACTAAAAATCAGGAAAAGTTAAGAGCGTAGTATGGTGACCAAGTGGTACAGCTGAGAACCAAAAACTACCCAAGGGACTTATTACTTTGGAGTCCATTTTCAATCCTAATGATCAGTTTAGGAAAGAGAAAGCAAACATCCAAGTGAAGGAGAAGATTCAAAGTGTCCATCTTGTTAGAAGAAGGTAAATCACTCCAAATTGGTAAGATGACAACCGAGCAAGAAAGGTATGAGTTCATACAGCTTTGTCAAGAATTCCCTAATGTGTTTGCTTGGAGCTATGAAGATTGAAAAGGTTTCAATCCCGAGTTAGCTCAACATACCATTGAATTGGATCCAAGTACTAAACCCATCAGGAAAAAACAAAGGCCAGTCAACCCCCACATGGAGCCTCTCATGAGAAAAGAATTGAATAAGTTGATAGAATCAAGAATCATATTCCCTATCAAGCATTCTAGTTGGGTAGCCAACTTGGTTCCAGTAAGAAAGAAGAGCGGGAAATCAGATTGTGTGTTGACTTTAGAGATTTGAATAGAGCATTTCTCAAGGATCATTATCCACTTCCTTCTATGGAGAAAATTTTACAAGTTGTTGTTGGCTCGAGAGGTTTTCATTACTTGATGGCTATTCGGGGTACAATCAGATTATGGTGAAGGAAGAAGATCAGTTCAAGACAGCCTTTACAACCAAATGGGGAACTTATGCATACAGGAAAATTCCATTTGGGTTGTCCAACGCTGGGGCTACTTTCCAAAGAGCAATGGACATGGTGTTCAAAGGTTTGATTAACAACATTGTATTGATATATCTTGATGATATCACTATTTTTCAAGAAACGTAGCAGACCACCTCTTTCATTTGAAACAAGTGTTCCAAAGGTGCAGAAGGTTTGGAGTATCCTTGAATCCTAAAAGTGTATTTTTGTAGCCCATGAAGGAAAACTCTGGCAACATTGTCTCCAAAGAAGGATTAGTAATTGATCCGAGAAAGAGTTGAAGCCATAAGAGCACTACCATTGCCAAGCCACAAGAAGGCCCTTCAAAGTTTCTTGGGGAGAATAAATTTTGTTCGAAGGTTTGTCCCAAATTTTGCAGCCCTTGTCAAACCTATCACCAAGATGTTAAAGAAAAGCATGGCTTTCAAATGGACAGCAGAGGGAAAGGAAAGTTTTGAAGCAATCAAAGAAGCCATCTCTCAAGCACCAACTCTCACTAACCCGGATTTCTCCAAGGATTTCATCCTCTATGCATTTGGGGGTGATGATACTATTTCTGCAATTTTGGTACAGCAGAACAAGGATAATGATGAGCAGCCAATTGCTTTCTTTAGCCAAAGCCTGGAGGACTATGAGGTGAGATATTCTTTCATTGAGAAGCATGTTCTTGTAGTAATCAGAAGCTTGAAGAAGTTCAAGCATTTAGTCTCAAACAACAAGGTTCAATTGTTGGTTTCTCATGCGGGAGTTAAAGACTTCCTCCTCAACAAAGACTTGAATGAAAAGAGAGCAGGTTGGATTACTCGTGTCATGGAGCATGAGATTGAGATTAAAGTCACCAAGTTGGTTAGAGGAAAAGGATTGTGTGAGTAGATGATTTGAGCAAACAAAAGGAAGCATGCAATGAGAAGGAGGTTGTTTTGGCGTTGCAAGACAACCATGAGCAAGGAAGCACTCAAGAGGAAAATAATGGTGTTCCCATTCCTTGTTGGACCTAGGACATAATACATTTCCTAAACATAGGTCTATGCCCTCCAGAGATGAATAAGACCAAAAGAAGACACTTCAGATTGCAAGGCTGTCCCATATGCCCTTGTTGGTGGTGTTTTGTTCAAAAAAAAAGATGTGAATGGAGATCGCTTGAGATGCATTAGCACAAATCAGATTCATAGGGTGTCGGATGAGTTCCATGGTGGACCAGTTGGTGGTCATTTTGCACTAAGGGTGACACTCTAAAGATCATGAGGACTCGGCTATTATTGGCCCGAGATTTTCAAAGTGATTGTTATGCATGGATCAAGAGGTGCAAGAATTGTGCATTCTTCACAGTGTAAAGAGAGACTAGCTGCCCTTCCATTGCATCCAATTTCAGTTGACCAGCGATTCATGCAATGGGGTTTAGGCTTCATTGGAGTAGTTAATCCCAATTCAAGCCAAGGGCACAAATGGATTTTAACGAATAGCCATGCATTATTTCACCAAATGGACTCAAGTAGTAGCACTCAAGGAAGAAAATGAATCTAGCATCCTAGATTTCTATGAGGGAATAAAAACCAGATTTGGCATACCTGTTATAATAATATCGATAATGCATTGGCATTCATTGGGTCCAAGGTGACTAAATGGGCTATCAAGAATGGGATCTACCTAAGTACTTCATCAAACTATTACCCTCAGGGTAATGGCCAGGCTGAATCTACAAATAAGAACTTGTTGAGGATCATTAGGAGGACTCTTGATGAGAATCGAGGTCTTGGCATACTAAGTTGAAATCAGCTTTATGGGCTGATAGGATAACTCCCAAAAGATCTACGGGTAACTCTCCATTCAAGCTTTTTATGGGAGAGAGGCAATTTTGCCCATGTCACTTGAGTTGCCAACATTGGAACTCATGAAACAGTTGGAGTTGTTGGAGTTTGAACCCATGGAGGTTAGATATGCAGAGTTGATGGAGCTCTAAGAAATCAGAAATCAGGCCTCCCAAGCAATGGAGAAGGATCAAGCTTTGATCAAGAAGACCTTTGATAAGAAAGCCAAGGATAGATCTTTCTAAGTTGGGGATCTAGTGTTAAAATGGGATGCAGATAGAGAAAAACTGGGAAGGCATTCAAAATTTGATGCCATTTGGAGTGGCCCATACATGGTCACAAAGTGTAAGGACAACAATGCTTTCCAATTGTCTTCATTGGATGGTGAAGAACTATAGATTCTAGTCAATGGAATCCATCTAAAGCATTGCTATTAAAGGGAAATTCTCCACCTTGTACATATCAGTTTAGGTTTTTCATTCCTCCAAGTGCTTGTGCACATTGTTTTGTTGTAGGTTAGTTTGTTTTCCCTAAGTGCTTTGGCACAGCTTGCTATTCCTGGGATGTGTTTGCAGGCCTTACTCCATCAGGTGATATTCTATCTTCCTCCTTGCAGTGTTCTAGTCAGTTGGGGTACCAAATAGAGAATTTAATGACTCCATGCCCAATGGATTGCTTGAGTAACCGGTAATTTCATCCAACAGAGATGACCCCTCCGAGTCACCAAAATTGTTATCCAAAATGTGTCCCCCTGCTCATTTTTGTGGCTAACTCCTTTCATTCTTCCCTCTTTTGTGCCTCGGACATAATTTTTGCTTTTCAGCACTCAAAACTTTCTCTGGAAATGAAACCATTGAATAGAGCTCTCTCTTAGCTTTCTAGAAAGGTAAATTTTTCCTCCTAACTCCATGTATTTTTGAAGTTATGGCTCACTGTAGTTTTTTTGGGGAAATTTTCCCCTGAAAGGCCCATGCACCCAATAAGGTGATGCCACGTGTCCATGAAGTGGTAGGGTCGGAGGAAAACTTGGAATTTTACCAAGCATTTGGCGAAATTTCAAAAGGAATATTTTTCCCCACAGCCCGCCTAAGTAAATCAGGTGATGCCATGTGTCCAAGGGAGAAATTTTAAAAATTTGGCTAAGTGTTGGCGCATGGAAAATTTTGGAAGGAAGGCTCGCACCAATCATATGATGCCACGTATCCTATGGCGTGGGAGTTACGGAGGGTGGAGGAGAAATTAGGATTTTGGCGAAGTGTTTCACCAAATTTCAAAAAGGATTTTTGGCCTCACCCCTCGCCAATCAATCATGTTTCGACATGTGTCCTTGGGGCCTGGAAAGGTGGAGCGCGGGAGGAAAGCTGTGATTTTTTCCCAAAAGTTTGTGCACAAAGGTAAAATGTTTTGAAGGCCCGCGGTGAATGAAATTGCACCATGTGTCTTGGAAAGGTAGAGCATGGGGAGAATTTGGGAAATTTTCCCAAAGGAAAAGTGAAGGAATTTTCAAAGGGAAAAGCCCGCCCCAAAATGCGAGCCAATGGAATCTTGCTTACGTGTCTGTGGCACCAAAAAATCAAAGAAAAGCCCGCATGGAAAATTTGAAGGGGCGAGCCCATGCCCAATGGGGTTATGCCATGTGTCCAAAGGGGAAAATGGTCAAAGCGGCCCGTGGAAAATTGCGGAAGGACAGGCCGCGTCTAATCAGCGCCGCCACGTGTCCTTAGCTCACCGGCCTGTAAAGGATTTTTGGAAAATTTTCCAAAGGGCAAAACAAAGGAAAATGAAGTAGGATGGGCCCGTAGCCAATAAAAACATGCCACGTGGCACCTGGAAAGGTGGAGCATGGGGATTTTTTGGGAAATTTTCCCAAATGCAAAAAGGTAAAAAATTCAAATTTTCGCCGCTAACTGATTTGGCCCTGTTTTTCCCTAAAACTTCAAATGGCCATATCTTTCGATCCAGAGCTCGGTTTTCACGTTCTTTATATAAATGGAAAGCTGGTGAAATTATCTACAATATTCTAGGGTCATTTTTGCATTTTGATGGAGTTTGGAGAGATAAAATTGAAAAACACCTCTGGCACGTGGTCATGGACAGAAATGACGTTTCAACCACCATTTTTAATGAAGAATGGCTCGCGTTCTTTCCTCAAAGCATGGCTAAAAATGTCAGGGCATGGGCCTGTAAGGATGCCTATGCTGTTTTAATCACATTTTGGTCAATGGTTGAATCCCTTCCACATTTTCCCTGTGTTTCTCTCTCCGGGCTCGTCCTCTTGACCGTAAAAGCCAGATTTGGCTCATTTTCAAAGGGTTGAACATTTTTTGCGTATAACAAGCTCCCTTTTCACCTTGAAAGTGATTTTGTGGAATATCGAGACCTTTTTAAGACTGCAAACTATTTTTTTCCTCTCAGGTGTTGTAATGCATGTGTTTTGGTTAATGAAAATGACAATGCAAGCTCTGTGAATGAGTTTCAATCCTCTGCTTATGTTGTTTTCTTCCTTTCTGATCTTTCATTACATGTCATCAGTTTGTGCATGATGTTTTGTTGCATTTCCATGATTTGTGTCAATCTTATAGAAGTAAAAAATGCTCACCACTCCTTTGGTGTATCACCTTATTAGCACTAGTTTCAATTTTTGCATTCTCTATCTCTGTCCACTTTGGAATTTAGAATAGGATTTTGAGTTTGAAACCTTTGTATAACTTGCAAGTGACATATCTGATCGAGGAGTTGAGGAACCACCTCTAATCTGGAGATTCCTTTCCCATTTTACAAGTCCCACCTTGGGGAAAGGATTCAATGTTGTCAGGCAATCACATTGGATGTTCAAAATGTCAAGCTAGAAATCTGACCAATATCCGGGGTGCTACTAATTTGCAACAACAGTTACATGTTTTAGAGATCCACAGAACAAATTTTAAGTACAAGCACATCTCTTCCTTTGTTTAGATACATACAAAAATTTGGACATTATTTTATACCACTTTAATGTAATGCGGGAGACGTGCAAGTCTATTAATGAGTGCACTCAATGTCAATATTTGTAGGCATCGTTGTTGATACCAAATGAAAACCAACTAAATACACGAAAATCCCAATAAAATCAAATATGGTTACATTTGTATGCTCAAAAGTTGTACTTTTTAGTAGTTGTATAAGTTTTTATTATGTAGTTGCATAATATAGGTTTGTTCAATATATATATCTAAAATGTTGAAAATAATCTAGATGGAAGAATTCATGAATTATGGCTACATTTATTTGAAAATTCAATACTTTTCTATAGATTTGTGGGATTTCTAATATGAAGTTATATAGGCTTGTTTAATATCTTCAACAAAAATGTTGGGATCAATCTAGATAGAAGGGTTCATGCCAAATGTTATAGATAAATAATTGATTGTGTTGTCATTAGCCCTATCAATCAAAAATCAAATTTATGTTTAATTTTGGAGGAAATTCTAAAATAGTATGAAATATATATCTCTCTCTCTCACACATGATGATCAAATTATATATTTATTGAATTTCCCCTGTAATTATATACATATTTTGAATCACCCCATGTGTGTGTGCACACATGAGAGAGAGAGTCCTATTTTACAATTTTCTCAAAATTAATGGTAAATTTGAATTTTAATTGATAGAGGGCCAATAACAAAAAAATTAATAGCTTATCAATTGTGATACATCGATCTAGCATGTTATTTATAAATTGAAATAGATGGAGATTTTATGCTTGTGTTGAGTTGAAGCTTATAATTTTTCATTCATTTGTGTCATTAAACAAACTTGTGAAGTTGAATGGATATCCAAATTATTCATTGAAAAAACATATTCCACAAGTACGACTTGTCAAAAAGTTTCTTAAATATTATAGCCAAGTGGTAGTATGAGGGCATCTCAAATATTGGGTCATTGGTTTGAACCTTGGCTCCTCAATAAATATGACATATTTTCCTCAATAGAAGTGACACCTTAAGAGTGGTGGCCTACCACCATTCAACTTAACAACAAAAATTGTCGATGAATTTTTCCTTTCTATTGGGTTTTCATGGACAATTGATGTGATAGCTTAAGGTAGAAGTAATGTACCTTTAGCCTAGATAAGATAGTGAGAAACCTCTTAAATCATGATCCTTATGCCAATGGGGGTGATTCCATGATGGAAGTGGCCCTCTTAATAATATAATGCTTGATTTGTTGTTGGTTGAGTATGTTTTTTTGCTAATCCTTCCCCTCTCCTCCTTTGTGGATTCATAATCACAAAAACATAGATTATTCAGATGCCTCTAAATATGTCTTACTACCTAAGTTCCCTAGTCAGATATGTATCTTCAATTTGTCTTGTAATTACTTCTATGAATCTAAAATCCACATTCATTTAAAATCATAGTCCCACATTGGTTGGAAGTATTGGTTTATGGAAACTTAAATAAACAATTTAAAGATCACGATCCTTATTCCAATGGGGGTGATTCCATAATGGAAGTGAAACTCCTACTAACACAATAGTTGATTGGTTAAGGGATGAGTATGTTTTCTTGCTTGGCCTTCCTCTCTCCTCTTATGCAACTTTGTAATCTCAAAAAAAATCATTCAAATGCCTCTAAATGCATGTATTACCACACGCAATCATATTTGACTCTTTATTGCCTCTTGGAATTGCTTATATGACTCCAAAATCCTCATTCATTGAAAAACCTAATTCCACATTTGATGGAGGACTTGGTTTGTGATAATTATCCTTGTGTAAATGGTGGTAATACCACAATGAAAGTGGTCCTCCTACTAACATAATGGTTGATTAGTAAGAGATAAGTTTGTTTTCTTGCTCATTATTAGATCTTCTCTACTTCTCCTTTATGGCTTAATTGAGTTATTTTTTTGTTTATGTATTTAATTAAAAATACACTATTGTATCTACTTAAGATGCACTTGTAATATTTAATTGTAATATAATGTGGGTAATCCACTCATTGATGCACACTCATCAACATATATTAATAGATTAAAAAAATCTCTATAAGCTAACTACTTGTTTACACCCTAATTAAATATAATGTTATGGAAATGCAAAACAATAAAAATGATGTAAGGGTTTGTAATAGGGGCTATTCTAATCAATAAAATTCCAATATTAATCATTCACAACAAAATAATATTTTAATACTTATAATGATTTATAAAACGATAATTAAGCTGCTCAAATATAGAAGAGGAAAGAATCTAGCTATAGATGTTAGAACATAGAGGATATGGTTGTGTAGAGTAGTAGAACAAGAATATCACATATTATAAATTATTTGGTGTTGATTCTGGAACCGGAATTGGAACTAAACAAGGTAAGGAATGTATAACTATTGTATGCTCGACACTAGAACTATACGCTCATGATATAGATTTGTATAATTTTGGACCCTTAAGAAGTTTGGGTTTGAAACTTCTTGTATGCTTCACTTGCTTAGAAATGACATTCTTTATGTGTCACTCTTTCTTACACAGCTTTAGGATGACCTATAATCACCTGCAACAAAGTGGAAACCATATTAACCTACATAACCCTTCATTAGAGCATTAGCAAACCAAAAGGAGAAAAATGTGTGGGTCATGAGGCTAGACTACCCTTGGGTCAAACTCCCAACTATTGAACCAATCCAAGTGTTGCACTACATGCCCTCATTGCAAGATCAAGCCTCATGTAGTTATTATATGTGCTTGTACAAGTGTGAACAACTAAAATCCCCTAGGGGTGCCCTTATGTCTCTTGACACCAAGATAGTGGGATAATTATATAGTATAGAATGTACCCAACATGGTAGTAGTGTGATATGGTGTGCCTAAACTATGTGACCTAGCCATTTGTTTGTGAATCCTTAAACAATTTTCGTGAGAGTGAATTTGATCCCTTAAACAATCTATTCTTTAGAGTGAATTTGATTTGCTAACAAACCTATAATAGGGATCTAATGATCTTCGTTATTGAATAATGAATTACAAACATGTCTTAAATAAGAAAACAATCCCCAACTCGAGTTTCCAAGAAAACTCTAACTAACTTCAATTAAATCTACTCTAGGTGGCAAAATTTACTATTTTTAGTAGTTTACTAGAACCTGTTATTCTTAGTAAGTTCGCATGCTTATTTACATGGGCACAAAAATTGCCACTTATTTTCTACATGCCTAAATTAGAGGAATTCCAACTTTCTAACCTACTATGCATGTAAGAGACTAAAAATAACTAATGCCCAAAAATAGGAAAAAACTGAATTGAAACTTAAATCCTAATTTTTTTGCCCCCAGATGGTGGATTTGGGCCCAAAAATTCATCAAAAATGGCTCCAATCGGAAGGGCGGGTTGACCGGTGTGTTCATCTCATGAAACAAGTGGTTTAAAAAAAAATGGACTCAAACGGACACCAGATCAAAAGTTATGACCATTTTAAGTTTTTGCTAAAAATAGTGCATCATTCTCCCTGCTTGAAAAAATGCAGCTCCTGCAAGTTGTCTTCTTCAAATTTCTGCCATTTATCTTTATCCAAACTTCTTAATCTCCCACTCTATGACCCATGTGTTGTCCTCTTGTTCCAATCCTTTCCAATGTACCAAATATTTATTGTATTGTCCATGTCGTGTGTTCACAATTTTCTTGTCTAAAATCTGATCTACTTCTTCTTTCTTTTTCACTGGAACCTGTTGCCTCCAATCTACTACTTCTTCAATAACATCCCCTTCTTCACTATCTCCATGAAAATAATATAAATCTGAAACATTAAATACTGGAGAAATATCAAAATTTCCTAGCAATTCTACCTCATAAGCATTATCATTTATCTTTTTTCACGATCTTGCAGGGACCAATCTTCTTGTACTTCAACTTGTTATAGGTTCCTTTTGGAAACCTTTCCTTCGAAGGTATACCATAACCAATTCACCCATTGTAAACACCTTTCTCCTTCTGTGCACATATGTTATTTCCTTATACTTATCATTACTATTATGCAGCTTCTTCCGCACTTCTTCTATAATTGTTGTATATGTTCTACAAATGCTTTTGCATCATCACTAACTCTGCCATCAATTGGTAGCTGCACCAAATCTAACACCCCTTTTGGATTACTCCCATACACAATATAAAATGGAGACTTTCTTGTGGATCTATTTATTGAGCTATTATAAGCAAACTCAACTTGTGGTAATGCTAAGTCCCATTGTTTTGGCTTTTCCCCAACTATGCACCTTAATAGGTTTCCCAAACTCCTATTTACCACCTTTGTTTTCCCATCAGTCTGAGGATGATAGGCACTACTGAACTGTAGTTTAGTTCCCAAATTATTCCATAAAGTCCTCCAGAAATGACTTAAGAACCTTGTATCCCTATCTAAAGTAATGGTTTTGGAACACCATGCAACCTAACAACTTCTCTGAAAAAACAAAATCTACTACTCTTGTTGCATCACTAGTTTTCTTATAGGAAATAAAATGAACCATCTTAGAGAACCTATCAACAACCACAAAAATTGAGTCATTACCTTGTTGTGTGTTTGGTAATCCCAAAACAAAATCCATACTCAAATTGTCCATGGTCCTTTGGGAACAAGAAATGGCATATACAACCCTGTATTTTGTGCATGGCCTTTCGAGACTTGGAAAATTCTACACCTCTCCACATATCTTACCACATCTCTTTTCATCTTTGGCCAATAGTATTTCTCTTCTACCAAAGCTATAGTCTTATCCTTACCAAAGTGCCCACCAATCCTCCGCTATGCAACTCTTTCACTATATTGTCTCTCATAGACCCAACTGGAATACATAGTTGTCGTCCCTTAAATAGATAGCCATCCTACAAAAGGTACTCATCCTGGACATCACCTACATCACTGACAATGGACTACTTAACCTTTCAACAATATCCTTGAAATAGAATAAAAAAATACAAATCCTTTATTGCTTCAAAACCAACCACCTCATTCTCCATAGTTGTAAATAGAGTCACATGCCTACTCAATGCATCCGCAACTTGGTTTTGTTTTCCTGATTTATGCTTTAGAGAAAAGGTATAACCCTGCAAAAAATGATACCCACTTTTGCATGCCTACTATTCAACTTCTTTTGTGTATTCACATACTTTAGGGCTATGTGGTTTGTAAATAACACAAACTCCTTAGGCACTAAGTAATGCCTCCAATGCCTCAATGCTTGTACAATTGCATAAAATTCCACATCATAAGTAGAGTAGTTCTTTTTCTTACCTCATTTAATTTCTCACTAAAGAAAGTTATTGGCTTCCCGCCTTGACTTAGGACAACACCAATACCCACATGTGAGGTGTCACAATCAACCTCGAACACTTTATCAAAATATGGTAGTGCCAAAATAGGTGCTTTTGTCACCTTCTTCTTCAAGAACTTAAAGCTATCCTCAATTGCCTTTGTCCACAAAAACTCCCTTCCTTTTGTGCAATCTATTATAGGTGCTACAATATTGCTAATTTTTTTAATAAACTTTTTGTAAAATGTTGCTAAACCATGAAAGCTTCTTACCTTGTTATACTCGTGGAGTAGGCCATTCAATAATTTCCTTTATCTTTTTTGAGTCCATCTTTACCCCATCTGCTGAAATAATAAAACCCAAAAATACCAAACTCTCTTGCATAAATGTGCACTTCTTCAAATTTGCATAGAGCTTCTCTTTCCTTAACACTTCAAATATCACCCTTAGATGCCTCAAATGTTCTTCTTTAGTTTTATTGAAAATCAAGATATCATCAAAATAAACCACAAAAACTTACCATTGTACTCCCACAACACAATGTTCATCAACCTCATAAAAGTGCTAGGTGCATTAGATAACCCAAATGGCATCACCAACCACTCATATAATCCATCCCCTGTCTTGAATGTTGTTTTCCACTCATCTCCTTCTCTGATCCAAATCTGATGGTAACCACTTCAAAGATCAATCTTGGTGAAATACCTAGATCCAACAAGCACATCCATCATATCATCAAGGTGAGGTATTGGGAACCTATACTTGATTGTAATTTTATTGATTCTTTTTATCCATGCACATTCTCCATGTTCCATCCTTCTTTGGAGTTAATAAAGCTAGAGTTTGCACGACTCATGCTCTCCCTTACTACACCCTTTCTCACATGAGCTCTGTCACTTGCTTATTCAATTTTGCATGCAATGTCGGGCTCATCCTATAAGCTTCTTGATTTGGGAGTGAAGACCTGGGATCAAATCAATATGGTGTTGAATATCTCTTTTGGGTGGTAACCCATCTGGTAGCTCATCAGGAATAACATCATGAAAATTCTTCTATTAATTTTGTTGTCTCTCTACTGGTATTTGTGCACTTGCAGATTCATCTTTATTTTTCGACCAGTACATAACAAAACCCTGTTTCCTTTTCCTCCTTCACAAATTATTTTTTTGTAGAAAGCATATTTTCAGCCTTTCCCTCTTCCTTAAGAGGTAGAAAAACTATTTTTGTGCCATCCTTCCAAAAAGTATAAGTATTCTTTCCCCATCATGAATTACTTTTCTATCAAATTGCCATGGTCTTCCTAGCAACATATGACATGCATCCATAGGAATAACATCACACCAAATCTCATCCTTATAAATTTTACCAATAGAAAAATTTATTAAACATCTCTTATCAACAATAACTTCATTACCCTTCTTAAACCATGCAATATGGTAAGGGTTAGGATTCTTCTCACAATGCAGGCCTAGTTTCTCAACCATCTCATTTGAAACCATGTTCTCACAACTACCACCATCAATAATAACATTACATACCTTTCCTCCTGAAGTGCATCTTGTTCTGAAAAATATTTTATACGTAGCCATGCATCCCCTTGATCTCCTTTCTTGGAGAAATCATCTCCTTTTGATCATCAGATTTTCTCCCACATCTGGTGGAATTTCTAGGTCATGTTCTTCTTCTTCTTTTTACTTCAACAAGATTTACTCTTGGAGGATCTTCTTGCCTCTTGTCATGTGTATAATAATGTGGGCATTCAAATTCCCTATGCCCCTCTTCACCACATATGTAGCAAAAAAATGGTCTTCGTGGAGCCTCCCATCCTCTACCGCCAACATATCCTCTGCCCCTAGGAAATCCTCTACCTCTTTGTTGATTTGGGAGATCTTGTCTTGTATCTTCTTGCTTTTCCACTCCACGAGGTTGTTCTCCTCTACCTTGACTGAAACCAGCTCATCCCGAAAGGAGGATGATGCCCCCTATTCATCCCAGGTGATCTCCTAAAAAACTTTGATTGGTTTTGTTTTTCTTCGGCCTTTAAAGCTAGTTGATAGGCATCCTCCATGCTCTTGATCATGTGCATGCTTAGCTCATCTTGAATAGAAAATTTTAATCCATTTACATACCTTGCAGCCATTTTTTCCTCAGTTTCTTCATGCTCTACATGAATGGACAACTTGTAAAACTCATCTGTGTATTCTTGCATGGTTTGTAAGTTTTGTCTGAGATTTGAAACCTCATGTAAAGGGTTTGTGCATAATCCACATGGAGAAATTTTCTTTTAGCTTCTTCTCCATCTTACTCAGGTCCTAATCCTTTCTTTCCCCTTTCTTGACCGCTCTTTTTGTAGGTGATCCCACCATAACATAACATGACCTTTTAATTTTGTGCATGCAAATTTTACCTTCTTTTCCTCTGACATAGCCTTCCACTCAAAAAAATTTTTTTTCCCATGCTAGTCAACCAATCTATCAACTCCTCTGGTTTTAGGCTACCTCCATATTCTGAAACATCAACTCTTATCCCATCATTCTTTCCTTCTAATGCTCAAGCATCCTTTCTTCAAAAGCTAAGGGTGGTCCTTGTGCTTTCCTCCTCTTCACAAACTTCTTCATTTGTTCATCTCCACCTTGATTTCCTCTCTGGGCTATAATTGCAAAGCAAGCAACAACTTGCCTCTACAGATCCTGCATGTTTCTATTCATCTGGGAAATACCGCCCCTCTTCTCTTCCTCTTCCTCTTCTTGCCATTTTTTTTTTTCCACCAAGACTCAAACTTTCTCTGATACCAGATAATGTAGCCAAACTTTAAACACACACTCAATACATTGCAAATACCTTGAACTCAAAGAAAATAAATTTCTTCTTCATTATTGAATAATGAATTACAATGCGTCTTAAATAAGAAAACAACTCCCAACTCGAGTTTTCCAAGCAAACTCTAACTAACTTCAATTAAATCTACTCTAGGTGGCAAAATTTACTATTTTTAGTAGTTTACTAGAACCTATTATTCTTAGTAAGTTCGCATGCTTATTCATGGGCACAAAAATTGCCACGCATTTTCTACATGCCTAAATTAGAGGAATTTCCAACTTTCTAACCTACTATGCATGCAAGAGACTAAAATAACTAATGCCCAAAAATAGGAAAAAATGAATTGAAACTTAAATCCTAATTTTTGGCCCCCAGATGGTGGATTTCGGGCCCAAAATTCATCAAAAATGGCTCCAACCTAGCAGGGAAGGTTGATGAGTGTGTTTGTCTCGTTGAAACAAGTGGTTTAAAAACTTGGATAAAGAAGGAGAAAAGTAAAACATGAATTTTGGACATGAAATACAAAGGTTTTTTATCGCTACTTTTATCATATAATATTTCCACAATTGATGATAGAGTAGAGTGTAGAGATAATCAAGGAACGAAAGAGTTAAAGAGATGAACTAATTGGATTCTGAATGTGAGCATTTTTCTTAGCAAGGGAGCATAGTCAAACTTGGTATTGTAAAAGGAAAGTTACCAAAATTTAGTTTCTACATTTCCCCCCTTTAAGCGTGTAATTTAAAATTGCATACTGAAAGGAAAAACATACTTGATTGTGCACACATAATTTATGTTCACTCTATAGTGGTTTGCTGATGTGTTGGTGTTGGAATTCTCCAAGATGAAACGTGTAACATTTAGTATAGTCAATTTATATGATAAAATCTAAATTGTAACTCCAAATGTAGATGATGCTTGTAACTTTAAACTTTACATAAAAGTAAGAAAAAAATATACAAAACATGGAAGTAATACACATGTTCATTTTATGGAAGGAGGAGCTCTATTATTTCCATGCCTTAGAGACTCAAAATTATTATGGAGATGTCAGGGGATTGAGGGTAATCAATTCCAATTTGTGTCAAAGAAGAGACTAGAATGCTAAGTACACCCCAACACTAGAGAGAGTGAGTGAGAAAGGAGTCAAAGTGCCCCTTTTTTGTGGTTTTAAAGTGTACTCCTTCAATTGGTAGTTGTAGGGTTTAATTTTTTTCTTATTATTTTGATCCATATACTTCTCCATGTTATTTATAACATTTTAGGTATATTAGCTTGTTGGTATTCAAAAAAATCATTTGGATTTTTTATTCTTGCCAAAAACCCTTTTCTAACCCCTTTTAAAGTGATTTTTAATTTTTGGGATAAAACTAGACTTTTCTAGTTCTTCCTGATATTTTTAGTGAAATTTACATCAAAAATACACATTTAAAAAAGGGTATTTTTGATGTACATATTGTTTTTTGTGAATTTTTAAGTTTCACATCTGCATGATAAACCACAACAAACAAGGGTATAAAAAATATTTTACTATTTTTTAGGTTAGAGGATCCACTCACATATTTTCGATTCTTCAAGTTGTGAGCTTTGCATAAATTTCAAGTTTTTTCAAATTGGACTTTAGTGCTCCCAGGCGTCCATTTCAAGTTTGTAGTTACTAAGGAAACCTTTCAAATGCACAAGCATGTGCTTTATCTTTAATAAAGATAAATTTTGACATTTTTGTATCGAGAATGATAAGTGACATGATAGAAAGTATTATTTTTAAGGTATTGGCTACTAAGAGGTCTAGAGTTCAAATACCTTAGGTTACATGTTTAGCCTTACGATCCTTCTTTAAGTTGTTGGTTATCCATATGACCCTCCCAAGTCACTCAATTAGCCCCTTGCACCATAATTAGCCCCCAATTGCTTTGTTCATCCCTCATATGACCTACAAATATATATTTTTAGCCCCATGTTAAAAAAATTCACATAGCCTACACCATTGAACATCACTTTTTGACTTTTTTTTTTCAAAAGCTTATAGTTCTACTCTAAAGGCCTAAAAAGATTTTTTTGTCACATTGTGTTTTTTTCATGCTCTACATATTGGAGTAGTTTTTGTAACTTTTGGTGACCCAATTTTTGAGAAAATGTAGTTTTTACATATTGTTGTTGTCTTGTCCTAGTTTTTGTACTTTTATTGGCCATATATTTTGATCCATGTGTTGGATCAAGATGTCATTTTTTTGAAAGTGCATATTTTTTATACTTCAAATGGTGGGTTTAGTTATGGTTCATACTATACTAGCATTCTAATTTCATCATAAATTTATAATTTATTAACTACATTTGATTTGTAAATCACATTACTTATAAAGTGTTTCCTATTTTCAGCTAGGGGGTTCATTTTTGTGCATTTAAAATTTTTCTAGGTTGGGATTATTTTATTCTTGGCTTACATGCCAACCATTATATTGAGGAAAATTTATAAGAAATACATTATTATAAGTAGTTTGGGAGGTGTTTATTGAGTGTGTTCATTTTTGATTGTCTTCCAAGGTAATTTTTCCTTACTACGATAAATAGATTCCATTGATGAATTCTAGTCTCTTATGTAGGAAAATAATAACCTAATTTTGGAAAACACCATGCTCTTTATATAAGTATGTTCACTTCAAGAAGACATGGTTAGATTTGTTGAAGATAATAGAAAGATAAGAAAACATAACTCTCTATTACTCTCACTAATTTCTGAAAATATACCACCCTTCAATCATTGCAGGACATAGTTACATGTTTGTAATGTCAACTTGACACCATGGACATACCTCTCATTGAGAATAGTCTACCTTATATCACCAAATCAAATATTACTAAAACAACATCCTCTTATGTTCTATCTAATCACGAGTTTCCCATTGAATCTAATGCATCCATTGTTGTACCTACTATAACCCACACTTCATATTCACCCACCATTGTGTTTGGATCATTTGATAAGCACATAATCCATGTTTTGTATCTTGTCTATGCATTCCACGGCTCATTTTAGAAAATTCATAGGTAAACATTTTCAGGGCATCACTTACCCTATCTAACGTATTCATTACATTACTTAGCACAATTGGATATAGAGAAAAATATTTTTCATTTGATCCACTTTTTACATAATCACATGTTTCTACACATCTTCTCAAGAGTGAGAGGCCTAATACTAATTTAATTAAACATGAGATTCATGAAAATTCTAGAGATGATTCCTAAAATGTATTGTTTGTGCACATGTGACCAAATCACATGCATACATCTTCATCTAGCATCTATATTCACATAAGATGGATTTGAAATCAATCATGGTAGTATGTCTAACATTCTTTGTGTGGTATCTATAGGCATGGATCCTATACCATTCAACTAAATCGGACACATATTGTATATTATACCTAGAAATGCTCCCTTTTTTGGAGAAACTATCATTTTTCTATTTATTATTTCTTTAATAGTTAGAAAACTACTTGTTTTGAGCTATTGTGGTGTATATAGTATTTTACTTGTCTTATTTTACTCTTTTGGGGTGTATATTTACACTAAGCTATAAAGTGTCATGGGGGTTTTATTTTCACATATTAATCTACCTTCATGCATGTGAGTCTTTTTTACACACCCTTTTTTAGTTGTTATGTATTCTCATCACTATTAGTTCCATGTTATTTGTGAGATATCTTTTCTTGTATCGTTTGACACTTTGATAATCAGGTTGTCTCCTTTTAGTGAGTATTTTTTGGCATACCCAACTTTTGTAATTATGTAGTGTTAGAATAGTAGATTATGACCACTCATACAAATATATTATTTTATCCATTCCACCATTTTAACATTGTGGGGGGTGTAGTCATATTGCATTTTTAGGTGTTATCCCTTCATTACCATTAACACATCAAATCATCTACTTCAAAAGTTTGAAGTCATTCTTAGTGTTTTCTTTTGTACTTTATCGACCTCATTTGATTTGAATTGAAGTCTCGTTTGATCTATTTGGTACATCTAATTTCAACTTGTTTTATTTAGTGATTGAGTAGTGGATACATACCACTTGTGTAGATTTTAGTTCTTCACCATTCTTTTCACTTGCACTTCTTGCATATTCTTCAATGATGGATTTCATCACATCCAATGTTTTTTAAATAATGGATCCCATCCCATCCATAAGGTCAATATTCAAAGTACATAGTCTAATTTTTTTATGATACATTTGTTTTATGTCTCATTTTTCTAGGTCGTATTTATTTTTCATGGGTACGTTATTAGACCTAGTTGTTGAGACCCATTACTTTTTTACTTTTGAATTCCCTAAGTATAATTTAAGGGAGGGTGATGGTGCACATTCTATTTTAAGTTTACTTGGTTAATTTATATTTTTTCAAACTTTGTTGACTTAGTTTATGTTATCCAAAACTACACCCGATGTAATTTTAAACAACTCATCAAAATGGACTTATCGATTTTTTCTCAAGAAATCCATGCAAGACTAAGTTAATCTTCCATGGAGTATAAGAATGTAATGTTCCATGGGTTATCCTAACCTAGGGGATAAGGGAGCATCAATTCAGGACTTAAGAATATTTATGATGAGCAAAGACCTTCGTGGCATTAACTTGGTTTCTCATGGGTCAAAGGCAAGTCGAGCATCATAGGTTTCGGGCCCATGAAGGAGTTGGAAAATAGGCTAAGGACAAAATCCTTGAGCAAGGGATTGAGAAGTTTAGGGTTTCACATCATGGTGAAAAATAGTGTTACACATAACATTTCACGAGTTGGTAAATTCTTTGGAACCAAGGATAAAGTTCACTCAAATAGAAGCCATGAAACATCTAAAGCCATACAATAAAGAATGCCCGTAGAACAAGGTCGATTTTGAGGGACGTTGAAAATATGCATGATGAAGAAAACACATGAGAGTCTTCAAAACTACACCTATTTTTTTCAATACAACTTTTTAACCACCCACCAACACAATTTAATGGAGTATGGGTGTTGTTATTTTTCTTATAGTATCGATGGCATGCGATAGAAGCCATGTAAATGCACCCACACCTTCCTACAAGCATCGATAACGATTGGTCCTTGGTGGTTGAATCCCTCATGATGGAACCTTTCTCTCTCTTATTTTCTCTTCCTCTTCTCATTTTCCTATAAATCTAGAACTCATGCATTGTAAAAATCATCTCTCTTTTGTTGTAACAACACCATGCCAAAATGGTGGTTAACTTCCCATGAGTTTTAGACCTTTAACTTTTCTCTCGCAATGTATTTTACCTTATTCCATTATTGTAAATGAGTGTGCACATTCTAAGCAATGAAATTGAGTGTTTTGGCTATTATCTTTCATATTCCTTCGTTTTTTATGTGTTCTTTCCTTGATTTTATTCTTTTGGCATCATGTGCATGTATCATCCTTGCAACTTTCCATTGTTGTGTATCGTGAATGCAGGCATGGGAAGGGTGAATATACATGGTTATGGTCTGTGGTACATATGTTTTCACGTTCTTCGCATGTATTTTCTCTATTTTTCCCCTTGTGAACCTTCTTTCTAGTGTTATCACCGCCATTTTAGCTTAGGATTTACCTTTCTATGCATCTCTCTCCCGGTCCCTTGGAATTATTAATGTAGGATTAGTTGTAGGAAAAGTTTCATTTTTAGAAGTAGGTTATATTATGTATATTTTCTTAAATCCATGTAATGAGGAAGTTGAACTTCTCTCGGAGGTTTTTCTCAAACCACAATTACCACACTTAAAGATAGTACCATGTTGTCTCAAAATACTGAATCTTCATGGGGTAGGGTGTAATTTTGATCTCCAATAGTTTAATTTGCACACATCTTAGGATTAGATTAGGATAAGTGACACTCATAGCTTGGAATCTTATCTCATGTGTGTCTATTCATGTGGAGGTTATTATGCAAATGTCTATCATATAGTCAAAATAAAAGTTGGACAAAAATCTGTTAATATTTCAAAATATAAACCACTTCTATTTATAAATTATAATTTTTTTGATATCAAATGATTTCAATTAGTTTATCAAAAATACTATGTTTCCATGATTGCTTATTATTTACAAAAATTCTAGCATTTTAGGAAAGAGTCCAAATTGAAGATATTTCTAGGTTTCACTTTTTTTTCAATAGAGAGGAAGATATATCCTATGAATAACTTATATTATTCAATACCTTCCACTTTTGGGAATCGGGTGAGAGAAGGGAAAGGACAACTTACAAAGAACTTAACCTCTTTGATACCTTCCATTAAACCCATACAACACACTTTGTTGCATATAGATCTAGGTCTAATTTTTACAATTGTAAATCCTTAGAAAAATAAAAACATGAAGGGAATGGACATCATCATGCCCCCATAAGGTGTTATGATTCGAGACTAAATGTATATATTTTAAGAAAACATAGGCAATAAGGAGGCCCATGCCCACAAACCTTTTTCTCACAATTGAATCTAAATAATGTAGTGAATAAGTATTTCAAACTACTCATCCCTCTATATCATTCCCTAAATCGAGTCATCTATATTTGAAACTATATGGAAATCAT
>CM031235.1:286797968-286870468 GCA_018340775.1 Taxus wallichiana var. yunnanensis
TCTTGAGGTAGTTGAGTTTCAATTTTTACATTATCCCGTGGGAGCATATCTACATGGAATTTCACCGGCAATCAAGATCTTGATGGTAACCCTTAATATAGAAGAGAAGCTCATGGTTAGCTAAACCCCACCATGCGTGGGGAAGGAGAAGGTGTGGTGAATGATGGCACTGAGACCTAGCGTAAAAGGAAAAGAGAAGAAAGATGACTTAATTTTAATGAGGCACATGAGAGTGATTTAGAGAAGCCACATGAGATTGTAGAGAACATATAACGTTGAGGAGAGAGATGGATCATGAAGGATTGGATCTCATGCAAAGGACATGGAGCTAAAGCATCCGGAACTCCCCATTTGGGAAAGCATGATAGGAAACCTCATTGAACTCTTATGAGAGTGCACCAATAGAGATAACTTGGGCCACGTGTGCGCATATGAATTGACACGAAATCTAGCCCTTGCGATTGGTTTTACAATTTTAGTACAACCAGTGATAGTCAATGAAGCTAGTTTGGGAAGTAAAATAGCAAGAGGTAGAGTTGACTTATCAGAAAGTTCAAGAGTGAATCAAATAGAAAGTAAATTTATAGTCGGAAGATGTCTTCCTGTTATTTAGAGGACCAGGATTAGAGGAACCTTTTCAAAAAGGCGTCATTGGTGGAGAACATAGATGCGCAAAAATTTGGACTCACATCGAGGAGTAGTAAAACTTCGCAAACCGTAGGAGTTCAGTTTAACACCACTATTGGGACACAGGGTAGTGCATCCTCTAGTTCAATTATTGTTATAGGTGGAGGATCAAGAGGAACAAATGGCTTAGGATCTGCGAGATCTAGTGGATCTAGAGGTGGAGGTAGCACATGAGGTTTTGGATTTGGTGGGCATAGTCCTCACTAGACTTATAATATTTACATGGCAATTTCACTTCATCTCCCATAGTATAGGGGAATAGAAGATACTATTGAGCATGTCCATATGTGTGAGATACTATATGGCAAGTGAAAGGAATTATATCTTAGAGCACAAGGCCACCGAGTTTGCAACTACATTGTAGGGACACGCACACAAACTTTACGGAAGGTTGACCCGATGAAACTTGTGTTGATTATATGGCGTTGCGAGATGTTTTCATTAAAGAATTTTATATCCCGAAGTTCGAGCAGAAAAATTATAAGTGCACTCAAGGATATCAAACAAGGCACTACTGAGAGTGTCCGAGAATATGATGATCATTTTAAAACACTCTTGTCTAAACTATCATATGATATCCATGAAATTCAACATGCACAGTGTTTCATCGGAGGCCTGATCACACCTTTTAGGAGGGCACTCTCACATAAGACTTATATAGACCCACATGAGGCACTTGAAGCAGCTCTGTATGCTTTGAGGCAGTCGGGACCATAGATACTGGAGTGAGCCCATTCTTGGAAGCTTAGATTGTGGAAATGGAAAAAATAGTTAGAGAAACTATCAACCAATATAACACATGAGACACGTAGTGGAATTTGGTGCACAAATTATGAAGTAGAGGGGCATACTAAGGATAGTTTTCCTCACAGATCGGTGCACTCCTTCTTTGCTAGATTATGAGATATGTCATATAGACCATGATGTAAGCCACTGTCTATTGTTGTAATGCATGATAAGGAAGAATGTGTCTTTCTATTGTAATATTTTCTGGTCTAGAACTCACAATACTGAAGATTGCAGGTTGATTGATTAGATCCATGATGTCATTGATATTGGTGTACGATAGAATGGAATTTGAAATAACTTTAAGGATAAAAGTGAGCAACATGATAATGATCACACTCAAGGGAACTATGATCAAAATGAAGGGCACTTTGAGGGAGACCATGGTAGATGTCGAGGATACCGTGGTGGATTCAGAGGTTGAGGCCGTGGCGGTGGATGAAGTGAGTTCCCTTGTGTAACATGCTATACATGCGGATCCCTTGAACATTACAGGATTGAATGTCCTTAGAAAATTACTTGTTATTTTTGTGGAAATAATCATAAATATGAAGAGTGCCCATACTTATATGAACATCTGAGCAAGAAGCACAAATAGGAGAACAAGGGCGTAGGGATGGTTAGGATACATCACGTTGTGTAAAACCAATGGATGCTGAAATTAGCACCAGATCATAAGGTAGTACATGTGAAGATTACTACACACACCGAGGTACATGCATGCCGAGAAACATTGTTACAGAATCCTACCATTACTAAGGAGGAGTTTTTACATGCAAAATATCCAGACCCTACACATCATAAGGAGGTTTATCAGGAAACCATGGAGGTACTAAGAAATTTGTAGGGTGAAATATAATGTTTAAAGGAATATTCACAGAAGTTGGAATAGAAGAAGGAAGCTGAGACTTTCCAATTGGATGTTGATGATCTGAAGGAAGTATGCAAGATGTTGTGTCAGGAGAACATTATTCCATTACTAGGGAGTTGGTTAAAAGGAAACACTCTACGCGCTAGTATTGAGAACAAATGATAGATTTTGCATGCTAATCTCCCTCCCCATAGCTTGGATTATGACAAGGAGATCACTCTGAATGTTGTTATGGATGGATGGCTTTTGAGAAATATTTTGATTGACATAGGCGCAGAAGTGAATGTGCTTACCTTAGATGCATGGGTTTAGATGGGCAGACCTCCATTGCAACCATCTTCTAATGTGATGTATATGGAAAATTAGACTAAGGCCACACCAATTGGAGTATTGAAGGATGCATCCATTACTATATAGGGGGTCAAGTTCACTGGGGAATTTGAGGTCTTAGCGCTTGCAGAAGTGGACAACTTCCTAGCTCTACTTGGGCGCCCTTGGTGCTATGCAAATAATTTTTATCTATGGTTCAATAAGGGATATATCAGTTTTGAGAACAAGGAAGAATGAGTTATTATCCCTTTGACATATGGTAAATATGCACCTTATGTTGATCCCTTAAGTGAAGAAGACCTGAACAAAATTTATGTGCACACCATTCGAGATCTAAAAGCACTTGAGCCATCTAAGGAAGGAATTCTCTAGTGAGATGATGTGTAATATATCAATGAGACTACAAGTATTTCCTACGATAATTGTGCACATGACACTTACGAGATGATTGGGCACGAGGTAAGAAGTGCAGCTACATGCGTAAGCAAGCTGTGTTGTGTTAAGTGGTTACGAAACAACACTTTAGCCCATTACACTGGTGAAGGAAACCCTGAGTTATTCTTGAGAGCCATGAAAGTACAGTGGAAGGATCAGGTGGACAAAAGGAATATGTTAGCTTATACCCTATGCATGACATTAGTGTGCTGGTAGATGGTTCATAGGGATAATCTCATAGAATTGAGAGAAGTGATAATTGATCTATCAGCCCGATTTCTCATGGGTAATGCACCTACTCAAATATGTGAATATCATGGTAATAATCTTGTTTAGCACCATGTTCAGCAGTGTGAGAGACTCTGAACTACGTGGCAGGAATATTTACCAACTTTGTTGTAAGTTCACAAACTTTATTTCACCTTGTGAGGCTGCGCGTGCTTGGTATGTTTGTGGAGCTACATAGAGAGACCGAAACCCAGGTAATACTTGATTGCATAAATGATCCAAAATTTTGACTACTTCTCCACTAAACCTCCGATGAAAGAGGTATTATAGGTTATGAAGCGATTGACTATGGGAGATAGTACAAAGGATGAAGAACTCATTCTGGAGTTATTTGGTGAGTCATACCTAGAAGTGAATTTTGGCGGAAGTAGATGAGACAGATAAAGAACTGCTTGAGCGCACTTACCCTAGAGAAGGAGAAAGGAAATATTATCTATATGGTGGATGATGAATAAGTGGAAAAGTTGGACGTAGATAATTTAGAGGGTGTGCAGAGGTCTTGGATAGTGCAGATGAGAAGGCACACGCTTACCATGAACCTGTGAAGATGAAGAAAGTGAAGATTGGCACAGATGATGAACCTAATGAGGCCATAATTGGAGATTACTAGTCTAACTTTGAAGTGGAAAGATAATTGAGCTACTACATGATTTTTCAGGACTTATTTCCTGGGGATACCATGAGTTGAAAGGAGTGCATGAATGGATGAACCCTAACATGTGTGTAAAAGTTAAAGAATAAATTGACAAGATGTTGGAATCTGGCATTATTGAGCCCATAGAGGAATCAGAGTGGGTTAGCCCTATGGTAATCAACATAAAGAAATATGGAAGAATTGGGATTTGTGTGGACTACAGGGAGCTGAATGTTGCATGTGTGATTGATCCTTTCCCTACACCATTCACTGAGGATAAATTGGAAGGCTTTGCAGGGTGTGAAATTTACTCTTTTATAGATGGATTCTCTAGGTATCATCAAGTAAGAATTGTTAAAGAGGATCAAGAGAAGAAAACTTTCACCACTAAATGGGGAATTTTTGCATACATGGTGATGCCCTTTGGATTAAAGAACATGTGTGCAGTATTTTTACGCATTGTTGTTCAAGCATTCCAGATTTTATTCACAAATTCTTGTAGGTCTACTTGGATGATTGGACCATGTATGGGATCATCAAGGATCATTGTGACAATTTGAGGTTAATGTTTGAGAGGTGTAGACAGTTAAGCATCTCCTTAAATATCAGGAAGTGTGTATTTGCTACACCTTTTGGAACTCTGCTAGGGCATATCATCTATAAGGAGGGTTTATTAGTAGATCCAACTAAGATTACAGTCATTTTAGGCTTGGAGGAACCCACAAGTCAGAGTGAGGTGCACAGATTCTTAGGCCACATAGGGTATTACAAAAAAATTATCAAAGGATATGCTAAGATTTCCACACCCTTGGAGGAGTTATTAAAAGTTAAAGGGAAGTTCTATTAGGGAGAACCGCAACAACGCACATTCAAAGCACTGAAGGAGAGGCTTACTACGATGCCTATTTTATGTTTTCCTTCATGGAATCTACCCTTTCATGTACATGTGGATGCCTCTGGCATGGCCATTGGCACAATTCTAGCTCAACCTAGAGAAGGTATTGTAGATCATCTTATCTAATTTGCTAGCAAAAAGTTGACTCCTGTAGAACAAAATTATACAACTACGAGAGCACAAGGCTTTGTCAATGATCTACGCGCTACATAAGTTCAGAAAATACTTGCTAGAAACACCTTTTGTGTTCTATATAGATCACATGGCATTGAAATAATTGGTAAATAATCCTGTTTTACAAGGGCACATATGCCGATGGGTTCTATTATTCTAAGATTTTTACTTTACAGTTGTGGTAAATCTAGGTAAAAACAATTATAGCCCAGACCACTTATCAAGGATTTAATTAGGAGAGGATGCACAGAGTATTGAAGATACATTTCTTATGCATAGTTATATGGGTTGAACCACGCACCCTTAGAATTAGAGGATATTGTTGTATTTTTACACACAAGTATGGCACTTGAAGGACTGAAAGCCTTGGAAAATAAACAACTTGCAATTCGTGCCACTCCTTTCATGTTGATCAGTGGTGAGCTATACAAAATATGCCGACATGAAGCATTGTGTTAGTGTGTACTAGAGCATGATTGCACAATAATCATAGAGGAGGCTCATGGCGGTATTGTAGGTGGACACTATGCAAGTGATGCCACCACACGTAAGATTTTACTAGCTAGTTTATGGTGGGAAACCTTGTACAAGGATTTCAAGGAGTATTGTAAGGCATGTGATCACTGTCAGCACCTTGGAAAACTTGGGTAGAGATGAAATACCTTTGAGGCCTATTACTAGTGCAGAGCCTTTTGAGAAATGGGTAATAGACTTTGTTGGTCCTATTTCCCCAATTACACGCAGAACTAGATCACGCTACATCATAACTTGTACAAATTATCTTACAAGGTGGGAAGAAGCAACACCTACAAAGGATTGTACAATGGCTATAACAACAAGGTTCTTGTGGGAAAATATTCTTACCAGGTATGGATGTCCTTTAAGTTTGACAAGTGATAGAGGCACTCATTTCCTTAATGAGACCATCAAGATATTATTGGATGAATTTATGGTTGCACACCATAAGACAACACCTTATCACCCTCAAGAAAATGGGACTACTGAGGCTTTCAATAAGATATTGAGCCAAACCTTGACAAAAATTGTGATCTTTGGAAGGAAAGATTGGGATGATAAAATTTCCATTGTGCTTTGGGAATATAGAACAACGTACAAATGGTTGAATAAGGTAACACCCTTTCAACTGGTGTTTGGCATAAAGGTAGTTTTTCCCATGGAATTCATGTTACCTTCTTTGTGTATTGTGTGTGTAGGATGTCTAGTTGATGAGAAAGCATTAGAAGAGAGAATTGACAAGTTAATATAACTAAATGAGAGGCGCGCCATAGCACGATGGAGTCGAAGTAAGAAAAAAACTAGGAAAAGGCATGGTATGACAGGCACATCGGGAACAAGAAGCTTAAGGTTGGGCAAATGGTACTTCTTTATGATTCTAAGTTTCTACGCCACCCAGAAAAGCTTAAGGTGCATTGGTTGGGACCATATGTTATCACTCATATACTTGACTCAAGTGCTTGCACTTGAGAGTGCTTAATGGAATATGATTACCTGGTTATTTCAATGGGATTAGGATGAAGCCCTACTACAAATAAGCCTTCTTGATGTTTGTGATAAGGCATTATTGCCATTTAGATTAGATTTACCTTATTGTATTTCCTTAAATGTGTTTCCTTCATTGTCATTTTGCTTTGTCAATTTAGTTCAGTGTTATGTGTAATAAGCACATTTTTGCGCTAGAAGATGATTACAATCTCAAGTGTTTTTATGCATAGAGGACTACACATACCCTTAGTGTGGGGTGGATAAAGAAAATAAAATAAATATACTCATGGGTGACCATAAAGGGAACAAGTTTTGAAAATTGATGAAAACTTCAAGAGGATTTCTCAAAGTTAAAGATCAAATGTAAGGTGGTGAGCACTCAATATAACTCACGGAGGCTGTAACATTTAAGACTACATATGTTTAGGTCACATTAGATAAATACTTTGGTGTAAGGAAGCGGAGATACGGGAAATCTATGACAGATAAGTAGTGGCGCGCCAAAAAGTTATGTCTGAGGTGCAAAAGTTTGAGGTGCGAGAGACTAGGGCATGAGACAAAGAGGTGTAAAATTACCTCAAAGGGAACTAACACATGTATGGTGGTAGGTGGAGAAATTAATGAAGGGGATTTTTGAAACTTGGTTTAAAGTGACATTTGTAATGGAATTTTTTACCTTGCAAATTCAAAGAAAATTGAGAAGTGTGAAGAAGAGCTGGAGACGATGAGCACTCTGTAGAGCGAGTAAACCTGTCATGTTTCAAAGCACATTGTCATGGAAGAAGGATTCAAGTGGTGGTGCATGTGCGTGATGGGAGGGTGACTTAGTTTTTGTTTGCACATTAGCTATGGTTTTCATTCACACTCACATGATCAAAAGGAATAATGGCACCACGAAAGGCTCCAATTGTGGAGAAGGAGGTTGGGGACCTAGCAGAGGAGTGGTTGGTCACGATGTTATATCCGTAAGAAGTGATTGAGGAGAAGCCATGGACAAAAAGATTACATAGTGTAGGGTTTCAGAAATCAACCACCACACTGAGAAATGCCTGAAGGACGTCACAATAGAAGTTTACAAGAAGACAAATTGGTAGTTGGCGGATGACACTAGGGTTTTAGAAACCTCTGCAAAGGGGTTACTCGAAAGCATGGGGGTCATGAAAATTATGGAGTTGCCCTATTTTGGGAATCTTGAGAAATTGTACCAGTGGCTCATGTCGTGCATGCATGAGGAATTTTTCTACTTCGCGGGCAGGAGAATGAGGACCACCTCCAAGTTGATTGGGAAGGTAATAAGGTTATGCGACTCGGGCTCAGAGATCATGGGATATATATTAGATGATGAGGGCATTGATGCCACAACCACCCTACATTGGTAGAAGAAGTAGGTCCGAGCCTTAAAACCGACCAACATTGCAGACATGGCCACCAGGGTTGCAACACGCTTGATAGGAAGCAAGTTGGGTGCCATTGAATGGTGAAATGAGGTGAATATGTGTTGGTTACATATAACGCACAAAATGGTCAACAAGACATATTACAACATTTTTGGGTACATCACAAAAATATTAGTGAATGATGCACACGTCCAAGAAGATAAATGTGAGAAGATTACTTGGGGCGTAATCCTATTATTGATTGTATTTAGTGAAATTGGAGTACTCAATGGACCTAGGGAGAACATATGGGAGTTTTCATTGGAGAATAAATCCCCAGCAAAGAAATTTTCCAAATACACTCTACACGAAACTATTTCTAACACGTATAAGGAGCACCTAGGAAGGTGGTTCGGAGACTACGCAAGGCATTTGAAGGAGAATGGCGTATTCCACATGAGCTGCCCAAAGTACTTGAATGGAGAAGATGAGTTTGCAGTATACCAATACTTTAGCTTAGGGTGCTTCCATATGTAGTCAAGTGGTAAGAGCCCATGGTGTAAGTTTCCATTTTCTTTTACTGCCAGATATTTCAAAGGAGTTAGTGAATAGTTTCCATGAATAGTGCAAGCTCCAATTTGATGTGGAAAAAGTAGACGTAGATATCCACATTCTATGCAAGACTTATGTATGGCTAGGGGAATAATCCTATGTGGAAACCATGGAATCAGGTAATGTGGACATCACACCAGAGAGTTTGGCTATAGGAAAAATTTAACCAGCACGCGTGTAAATTTATCTAAGGCCAAGGTTTAAGGATGACAAGGTGGTGAAGGGCGTGGATATGACACTCTCGGGACCTCTCGAAAATGAGGTAGTGGGAACTCAAAAGTTGGGCTACTTGGATGACCAAACAAAAATCATTCACACCCGCTTCCAAAGCACCTTGCCCAATATACAATTGTATGTCTAAGATTGGATGGACCTAGAGATGGCCAACACACACACTCGCAAGTAGTTATCATGGAGCATGTAGAATCACATGGATGAGCATGAATTTGATGTTTGTGAGGAGGTGTGTAGTTCAAATAAGATGAGGAAGGCACCACATACACGCCATATGACCATCAAACCCATGTAATTTTTGATGAACATGTGAGTAATGCATTGGTTAAAGTGTCCACTGAAGTAGTGCCTTTGGAATATGGATAAGGAAACAATAATACAGTGCTCCTAGAAGATAAAATGACAAGGAAAGAGAAATCAAATGACTCACCTAGGAGTAGGATAATGCGAGGTGAGGCACAAAATGTCAAAAAGATGGCCAAGCAGATTGCCGATGAAATCTTGTAGAAAAGGCCTGATTTTCAAAAGAAGGTGCCAAAGGAGTTCAAGTCGGAACTACATTACCTTTGTACAATAGTTCGTTTTCTTTTAGAGGATGAACTAGTATGCCTCCCTAAACCAAAGGATGTTGCAGAAGAAGCATCGAGGGCCAAGGATTCGATTTCAAGGAAGATATCTAGCTATGAGGCTATTTTGTAAGCCATAAAAGATGAAATGAGGAAGGAAGATACAATATTGGCCATGTGTACAATGCACGATAACTTAATATAGGCAAGGACAAAGGTAGAGGAGAATGAAGTTCTATAGGTAGCAAAGGATGAAACACTCGAGTGCACAAAATGAGTTACCTTGGTAGAGAAAAATGTGACACGTTGGATAATGCAAAGAAACAACATATGGATTGGATCAAGGGCATTGGGAAGCTCATTTCCATGAAGGTGGATGTCATGGAAGGGATGGTCTCAGGTATGGCCAACATCCTTAGAATTTTGAATAGTGAGGGAAGAAACATGACTCTAGATGAGTTAAATGGTGTCATTTTGGACATCCTTGATAAGGCAAATGCAAGTGCTTAAGGACTGGTATGAATTTGAGGAAGAAATTCAAAGTGAATATCCATAATTCATTCTGTCAGAAGAAGAAAAGGGTACACAATAAAATGAATCACCATATTATTTATTCTTTGTTCTATCATTCCTTTATCCTATATTATTTGGAGTACAAGGTGATTACCCATTGTTGGGAGGAAATTGATTTTAGTGTGGGGTAATGTTGGACGAACAAAAATGGCCTAAGTATTGGGCACACGAATGTAGGATGCCAAAAGAGTGCACGATGCTACAATATATCTGAAGTGCCCAGGATCAAGACTTAGCCATTTTTGTTTTAAAGGTTATTTTTGGAGTTAGCGTGTTGAGCACACAAAGACATGAAGACTTGTGGTCCACGCAATGGTATTTTGGGAATAAACAACAACTGAGCGCCATGCATAGTTTAGGATAATAATAGGATTTATACTCAAAGTTAACTATAGGAAGTCTATTGTTAGAGCACTTGCATGTTGTGCATCCTATTGTAAAGGCACATGAATATTATTAGCATGTGACCTATTTTGAGAAGTGCATGGGCGGTGAAGGAAAGTCCCCACCCCTTATTATATATGTATTGATTTGCACGGTTTTGGTGTGTGTGTGTGTGTGTGTGTGTGTGTGTGTGTGTGTGTGTGTGTGTGTGTGTGTGTGTGTGTGTGTGTGTTTAAATTGTAGAGTTATGTCGTTGGTTTTGTCACGCGCATGACTCATGGAGATACTTATGTAGTGTAAGAAGATTATGTGTTTTACAATATTTAATACAATGGTTCATATTGGCTGGATAATGGTGTTGAACATGAATGAATCTGGTTCTTGTATGGTAAATCTATTATAGTCATTTTTAATTCATGTTACATATATTTGAAGATCTTGATCTAGTTTATGTACTGTGTGTTTTTAACTCTCGATTATGAATATGAAAATACATGTGCACCATCAAGCTAACATGATGTACAAGAAACTCTAAAGAGATACTTGGTGCCTTTGAGTGCTTAGCTCAGGTTGAGTGATGTGCTAATGCCCCAGGTTATACATAGTAAATTATAGGTGCATCATTGGTTCTATTGCCATGACCTCTTTTTGATGTTTTTAGGATGTTGTGTGATCAAGATGTATTGGTTGACCTTGGAAAGTGTTGAGGAGTGGATAGTAGATCTGGAAGAAGAGTACACTCAAAGATTCAACACTAGATCTGAGTTTGATGCACATGTGTGGGCGGAGCAGAATCTGTATGATTATTTATATTAAAGCTTCTTTGTTATCTTTCCAATAGAGCTATATGAGTGGCTGGTTGCTTACTATACGTCTAAAAATAATTGGATGTTTCACACACTTTTATGGATGCAAGAAGAATTTCAGGCTCTTTATGATGTTGATCTAATTTGGACGCATGTTGTGGATACTTGGTTCCATGGTGTTCTGAATAGCTATATTTTGGAGTACTCAATTTCCACTTACTCTTGTTTGGAGGTAGCTGAGTTTAAATTTTATGTTACCCAGTGAGCATATCTACATGGAATTACTGTTGATAATCAAGATCTTGATGGTAACCCCAAATTTGGAAGAGAAGCTTATGGATAGCTAAACCCCACCACATGTAGGGGAAGGAGTGGGTGTGGTGAAGGAAGGTAGACCTAGTGGTAGAAAGGAAAAGAGAAGAAATGTGGCTTAAGTTCAATGAGGCACGTGAGAGGGATTTAAAGAATCATCGCGAGATTTCAGAATAGATGACATTGAGGAGAGAGATGGCTCGTGAAGGATTTGGAGCTCACGCAAAGGACATGGAGCTAGAGCATATGGATAGGGAACCCTCATTAACCTCTTATGAGAGTGCGTGAACAAAGACAACTTGGGCCACGAGACAGGCATATGAATCTTCCTAGCAACCTAGCCCTTACGTTTGGTTTTCCAGTTTCTAGTTTAACCAAATGAGTCAACAAGATAGATTGGGAAATAGAATAACAAGAGGTAGAGACTTATCAAAAGAGTGAATCAAATAACAAGTACATTTATGGCCAGATAGAACTCTTCCCTGTTATTTGGAGGACTAGTTGGAGGAACCTTTTTAGGTGCATCATTGACGCAGAACATAGACACACAAAACTTTGGACTCACATCAGGGAGTAGAACAAATTCGTAGACTGTAGGAGTTCATTTTACCACCACTATTGGGACACATGGCAACCCATCCTTTGGTTCAATTTCTGTTATAGGTGGAGGATCAAGAGGAATAGGTGGCTCGAGATCTGGTGGATCTGGTGGATCTGGAGGCAGAGGAAGCACAAGAGGTTCTAGATCTTGTGGGTATGGTCCTCACCAACCCTAAAATATTTACATAGAGATGTCACTTCATCTCGCAGAGTATAGGGGAATAGAAAATGTTGTTAAGCATGTTCATATGTATGAGATACTATGGCATGTAAAAGGAATTACAACTTCATATCATAAGGTCAATCAGTTTGCAATTACATTGTAGGGATGCACACATAGTTGGTACATGAAGCTTGACCCTAATTAGAATTGTGTGGATTATACGATGTTACATGATGCTTTCATTAAAGAATTTTATATCCCGATGTTCGAGAAGAAAATTATAAACATGCTCAAGGATATCAAGTAGGGCATTACTAAGAGTTTTTGGGAATATGATGCTCATTTCACAACACTCTTGTCTAAACTATTATATGATATCATTTGAAGTCATGCATGCACAATGGTTTTTGGAGGTCCGATCATGCCTTTTAAGATGACGCTCTCATATAAGACTTATATTTACCCATGCGGTTGAGAGCATAAACACCCTTATCCTTTGGGTAAGGTGAAGAAGGGTGTTGAAATTTAGCTAACAAAAAGATGTAAGGTCAAGTTCGGATAAATTCCTAGTATATTGATGTATTGGAAGGCGATGCTTTATTCCACTTGATGCTTTTGATGTTGTTTTTAGGAGTCCTTTCTTGTATATTAAGGATGTTATATTTAAGAGAAGGAAAAAATGATACGAGATGGGTTAAGGATGGGATCAGGTACACCATCTGGGCCCACCAACATAAGACACGAGTTACTATGGTGAGTGCTAACCAAGAAAAATGAATTATTCAAGAATATCATAACTAGTTTTGTTTACTTTTGTTAAAGGATAAATGAGATGGGGTAGAATTTTTAGAGATTTATAACTAGGGAAAATAAGATTTGGATAGTTTTATTCAGTATTTTCAGGATGTTTTTCAGGATCCTAGTGGGTTACCACCAAAATGGGAAGTAGAGCATGAGATTCAACTGTTTCCAGAGTCCCCTCTACCAAAGATCGGGTTGTATAGACAATACTTCTGGAGAGAACTGAAGTAAAGAAACAACTCTAGTAAATACTAGACCAAGGTGTGATATGTTTGAGCACCTCACCATGTGGTTTTCCTATTGTTATGGTGCCAAAGAAGGAAGGTTCTTGGAGAATGTGCATTGACTACCACGCTTTGAAAAAGATCATCATAAAGAACAAATATCCACTTCCCTGCATAGATGCTCTCTTGGAGGAGCTTCAACATGCCAAATTATTCATTAAGTTGGATCTCAAGTTAGGTTATCACCAAGTTAGAATGAAGGAGGAGGATATATGGAAGACTTCCTTCAAGACAAAATAAGGTTTGTATGAGTGATTAGTACTTCCATTTGGTTTATCCAAATTTACCCACTACATTTATGAGCTTGATTTAATGATGTATTGCGGGATTTCATATATTCATGTGTCATTGTTTATCTAGATGATATCTTGATTTTTAGTACCATATGGGAGGAACATCTAACTCATTTACAACAAGTCTTGTAAGTTCTCAAGGAGAAATAGCTACTTTTTAATATGAAGAAATGTTAATTTTCAAAATAGTCACTTGTCTATCTTGGCCGCGTGGTTGGAGGAGGAGAGCTATGAGTAGATCCAAAGAAGGTGTAAGCCATCAAAAATTGGCCAACACCAACAGGAGCCACATAAACTAGGATTTTTAAGAGCAAGTACACTACATGCGGAAGTTCATTCCATTCTTCTCCGCGATTGCATCACCTCTACACACACAAGGTGGCCACAAAGTAAGGGTTTTGACAGGGGGTAAGGAACAAGATAAATTCTTTGAGTTATTTAAATACAATATTAGTCATGCACCAAAGGTGCTTTCTCTTCCTAATTTTTCAGCAGCCCTTTGAAGTAGAGACAAATGCCAAGTGATTATACTATGAGTGCGGTGTTGCTTGAGGAGGTAAACCCATATGCTATCATTCTAAAACTTTTACTTCAGCGATTAAAGGATATTAAATATATAATAATGAAATGTATACACTAGTTCGAAATTAAAAATGGAAACATTATTTGTTGGGTAAAGAAACTATTGTGCACACTAACCACAAACCTCTCTAGTATTTGTAAGCACAATCTAAATTTCAGCAGGAAAGGTTCTACAAATAGATGGGGTTCCTTCAACAATTTCATCTAGTGATCAAATATAAGAAGGGTAGTACAAACTTGGTGGGAGACATGTTGTATAGGCTGCCTACATAGGAGAAATTCTCTTTCTTGGCCACTATCTCTCAGATTGAGCCCTTAACGAAGGAAGCTTAAGCAATAGTAGTAGAAATAGATAGAGGAATCGGTCTTCTCTGGAGATCCGTCCCAAGTGTGTAAGGTTCCACAACTTGGGGGTTCCATTTTTATCACAAACAACTAGGCTCTTCCATTTATGAGACACGGGTGCAAGTTTGACGTCTCTCTTCTATGTATTAAATACAACCATGTCCCAAGGAAAATTTTTGGTCATCCCCTGCTATATCTTTCATTATCTATTACCACTAACTTTACTACTTCAAATCACTGGTTAATATATTGTAAGAGGTCTTGGTAAACATATTAATACAAGTACTAAAACTCTTTTGTACCCTAGTCAATATGTATGCCTTCTCTTTAGGGATCACTTTGTATTGCTAATAACATGTAACCGGGATAAGATTATTTAGTTAGGCCTTTATTTGGAACCTTCAAAGTCTAACATACCTCTTCAAAGTTACCTAAACTTCAATTCACATATTTTGTCTCCTTTTCTTATCCTACCAACTCAAACTTCAAATACTACAAACTTGCATCCGCCATTTTACACCTGCCTTCAAACACTTTATAACTTGAAAATAAAGAAAATTCAATGAAGGACCTATCAACATGTAGGTGTTTATTTACAAATATGCAAGCTATAAAAGGAATGCGGGAATGTAATGGTGCTTTAGTTATCAATGACAAATTCAAGATCCTATCATTTACTATGTCATAAATTTGATAGATATTAGTTTGAGGATGATATGCACTACTGAAGTGTAACTTAGTGCCTAACTTTATCCATAAGATTCTACATAAGTGACTCAAAATTTTGGCAATCTCTATCCGAAGTGATAGGATTTGGGATTCCATGTAACCTAACAACTTACTTGAAAAATAAATATGTTATCCTTGTAGCATCATTTGTAGTCTTACATGAAATAAAGTGCACCATCTTAGAAAAATTATCCATAGAAACAAAAATAAAATCATTAACTCTTATTATGTTTGGTACAACTAATAAAAATTCATGCTCAAGTTTATCCATGGCCCTATTGGCACTGGGAATGGCATGTATAATCCAATGTTTTGTGCATGTCCCTTAGAAACTTAACATATCTTGCATCTTAAAACACATCTTACCACATTTCTATTTCAATTTGGCTATAAATACTTTTCTTTTACTAATGTTATTGTCTTATTCTTCCCAAAATGACCACCCTAGCCACCATTATGCAATTCTCTTAAAATATTATCCCTCATAGATCTAAATGGAATACATAATTGTTTTCCTTTAAATAGATAACTATCTTACATAAAATAATCACGAAATATTACATGTCTCACCTAGTTTTTACTCCTTGTTTTCTCAACAATCCTTCCAAATTTAGGATATGAGTCATACAAGTCTTTAATATCTTCAAACCCTTCCACTTCACTAATCATAATAGTTAGTAAGCAAACACATCTACTCAAAGCATCAGCTACATGGTTTGTTTTCCTAATTTATGCTTTAGGAAAAATGTGTACCCTTGTAAGAATGAAACCCACTTTACATGCCTACTATTAAATTTTTGTGTGTTCACAAATCTTAAGGCATGGTGATCCATATACAAAATAAACTCCTTCGACATCAATTAATGCCTATAATTCCTTAGTTTTGTACAATGGCATAAAATTTAATGTCATAAGTAGAATATTTTTTTGTACCTCATTCAAATTCTCACTATAATATGATATAGGACTTCCTTCTTGACTTAAAAAACACCAATTCCCACATTTGAAGCATCACAATCAACCTCAAATATTTTATTAAAATCAGGTAAGGAATAAATAGGTGCACTTTTCACTTTCTTCTTTGATAATTCAAAACTCTCTATCACTTCCTATATACACAAGAACTCTTTTCCTTTTATGCATTTTTTTATTAGTGTCCATAATACTATTAATGTTTCTAATAAAATTTCTATAAAAAAATATCCAATCCATAGAATTTTGTTACCTCTATTACGCTCTTTAGGATAGGCCATTCGACAATTGTATTTACCTTACCTACATCCATCTTCACACCATCTTTTGAAACTACAAACCCTAAAAATACCAAGCTTGTCTACATAAACTTACATTTCTTCATATTTGCATATAACTTTTATTTCCTTAATACTTGCAACACCATCCTCAAATACAATACATGATCCTCTTTTCTTCTATGGGAATATTAATATATCATCAAAATAGAATACCAAAATTTATCAATATAGTTTTGCATAACTTGATTCATTATCCTCATAAATGTACTAGGTGCATTAGATAATCCAAAAGGAATTACCGACCACTCATACAGATCATATCTAGTTTTGAACATTGTCTTTCATGCATCCCCTTCCCAAATTTGTATTTGATAGTATCCACTCCTTAGATCAACCTTAAAAAATTAACTCCTACATGCACATCCATCATGCCATCTAGGTGGGGTATAGGAAACCTATACATGATGGGAATTTTATTGTTATCTCTATTATTTGAACACATCCTCCACATCTCATATTTCTTTGGATTCAATAGTGTTGGGGTTACACATGGTCTCATACTTTCTTGTATAGCCCCTTTCTTCACCAAATCAGATACTTATCTATTTATTCTTTCATGTAGTGTTGAGATAATCATACATGCATATTGATTTGGTAGGAATGACCCGAATCGAGATCAATGTGATATGAATATCCCTCTTGGGTGGAAACCCATACGGTAACTCTTTTGGTATTACATCTAAAAAAATTATAGAGACATTTTTTGCTTCAGTTAGTATGGGTACCATTTTTGCATCTTCTTTCTTTACCATTAATGCTTAGAAAATCCATGTCATCTTCATATCAATTATTAAATCCTTGTTCTAAAATATGCTCTCTATTTGTTTTCTTCTTTAAGTGGTTAAAAACCCACATTTACTCCATCATTCCAAAAGCTATGGATATTTTTCCCCATCATGAATTACCTTTCTATCAAATTGACATGGTCTCCCTAATAAAACATGGTATGCATCCAATAGAATGAAATCATACCAAATCTCATCCTTATAATTATTTCATATAGAAAATTAATCAAACATATCTTATCTACTATAACTTCATTCCCTTTCTTAAACCATGAGACATGATAGGGAAAATGATGCTTTTCACATTACAACCCTAACTTATCTACCATTTATTTGAATCCATATTTTCACAAAATCCACCATTAGTGATAATGTTACATACATTTCCTCCATACATGTACATTTTTTATAAAATATTGGTCTAGAACCATGGCTCACCACCTTCAAAGTGTTATTTCCTTGGGGTGGTCATCATTATTCTCATCGTGAGATTCTATCCCACATTTAGTGAAACTTTATGTCTTTTTCTTTAACCACATCCTTAATCAAATTTATTCTAGGATGATCCTTTGGTATCCTCTCTTATGCATACTATTGCAAACATTCAAATTTCATATGCCATTCTTCACCACACCTATAATAAACATAAGACCTACATGGGTCATCCCATCCTCTTCCACTACCATAATTGTTATTCCCTTAGTCTCTATCTCTCTTAATCCATATGCCTCTTTTTTGTTCTAGAATCCTTCCATGTTATCCTCTTTCTAGTCATGAGACATTTCACCTCTTTTATTATTATACCCACCTCATCTTCTTATTGGAGATGATTGTCCTCTCTTTAATCCTTCAAATCTTATAAAACAGGCTCTAGTCACATCATTAAGGGAACTAAAAAACAACCTAATCATCCCCCAATCCACTATAGACACAAAATTATGCACTTATCACTATTACATTACACCTCTAGTATGTCATTATTTGCATGATTCCTAAGTGAGAAAATTAGACACTAATGACACCTCTCCTAGTCCTTTTATTGATTTCAATTTATTTTGATTATGACATTGTCTTATACTTTTCTAGATTTATGCTTTTTGGTCATGTCATAGGATCCATGTCTATGTCTATGGTCTAGTTTATTTTTCTTTTCCTAAGGATAATATTACCCAGTAAGGACACTAACACCTAGGCACTAGTGTCCCTACCTGACACTTTTGTCCATTCTTGTTTATATTTCAAATTATCACTTGGCACATGATTTTGAGTCTTTATAATTCTTATTTCATGTTTGGGGTCATCATTTGGTGTCACTAAGTGTTGAAATTCAAACAAAGGAGTCATATATATACACAACCTACTAACTATTCTAAGGGGAAATTGGGTCACTATTTTATATCTACTACTTGGGAAAAAGGAGCACTTGAGGACTACATTTTGGGTTATATTAAATTAAATTCATAGGAAGGGAAAATTTTGATTCCATCACACACATTATCTTGGGGAAAATTAGTTATATCCCACTATCTTGGTGTAACTTGCATAAGGGTAATCTAGCTTCAAGGGACACGATTTATCACATGCGCACGCGCGCACACACACACACACACACACACACACACACACACACACACACACACACACACACACACACACACATTGAGTCACAAACACACAGTGCACACACTTGGTACATTGAGTCTAAAATGTAGTGCAACACTTGGTGACAGGGGGTGACCACAGAGGTCACTCTAACTCAAACATATGCATATTTTATTTCATATAATGTGTGTTTGAGTCTTTTATAAGAAGATACCTTTGTTTTACAAGTACATGTGTGAGAAGAGAAACTTAAATGAAATAGATGTGACATATAATAATGTGAAGGTGACACTATTAGAAACAAAAGAACACAAATATGTACTCATCACTAGAACACTTGTGCCTTGATAAAAACTAGCACCCCGAGTGATATTTTCCATACACTTGAGCTACTATCCAACACTTCAATAGATCATCATCTCCTAGATGAAGCATGCATATCAAATTGATCTTATTCCATCATCACTCTAGATCATATTTAAGTATAGACAACTAGATATTAGCTAATTCAATCTCATCATCTTGTTGTTTGTACTTTCTTTTCATCACATGTTTACATTTGTGTATTTCTAATATATATAATTGACCACAATTTCTCTTATTAAGATTTAATTTTTATTAAATTATTTAGTGAACCCAACCCTCTCATCGAAAATCATAACCCTAACCCTAATGACATTAGGGTTTATTTCTTTGGTGGTGGGTTTCAATATATTTCATTCATCATGCTACATCTCAGGGATCATTATCAATATCTATCTAGATTTCCCATATCTCCTAGCTATCATAGCTCCCATGAATCTTCATCTAGCACACAATCTCTTGAGTCTATTTTTTATTCCCAAACAATTGTTGACCATTCTCCCCCATTGTATATTCATGTTCACATGTATAATGTGCTTGTTAAGCATGATTTAGTTAATAATGGATTTTTCTTAATATATGTAACATCTCTTTTCTCCATCAACTAGGGATTTATGTTGTTGATTTAACTCCCTCTACTCTATGTATGTGTGGTTTTGATAATACACCTAAGAAAGTGTTGGGAGGAATCACTCTACCCATTACCATAGGACCTTGCACTCTCAATGTTCTATGTCACATTATGCTTCATAATCTCAATTATAGTATCCTTCTAGGTTGTCCTTGGTTACATACTATGCATGCAGTCCCTTCTACTAATGTCATAACACACAATAATCTTGTAATAACTTATTTTATGAGTATTTCTACAATATATTCCACACCTCGTGTTGCTATTATTTTTTATATTCCTCTCATACATGATAATGAAGTTACTAGTTACATTATACACCATTCTCCTCTTGTGATGGACTAAAGTGCTACTAGTTTATATGATGAACTTTTTATTGGTAACCATGATACTCCTCCCACTATGTCTCTCTCATCCAAATGATTCTTGATCCCTAATGCATACTTCTCCACACTTACCTATATCTAGATATTTTTCCCTATGGTGGTCTCTAAATATAGGATACCTAAGGTTTTGGGAGACACTTATATCCCCATTCACAATGTCACCATGACCATAGATTTCAAATTTGTTTCTTGGCACAATTATCGATGTAATTCTAATGATCATATGCTTACTAATTCCAATGTTACATCACTTTTCGCATCCACCTCACCATAAGTAAGAACACAATGTGTTGATTTGATAATGATTCTTGATACTCTTAACTCACACACTTTTCAAACTTCTATGCATGACTCAATGATATACCTCATCTTGTTGCATCCATGGGGTAATCAATACCCCTCTTTCCACATTTATGTTCATGGTTTCTTTTATAGTCATATGAGTTATTATATATAACTTTAATACTTCATATCTTCCCAAATTACACCTACTTCTTACCATTATTCCACCTATTCTAGTTTATCCTAATAGACACACTCTTATTGTTTATGTCATTACACTTACTACTCATGTAGTTGGAATCTTGGACTCTATAGGATTATCCCCTCACTATGTTGACATTATTCTATGGTAGCTCTTATGTTACCTTTGCCACTCAATGACATACTCTTGTTCTAGGTTCAAACATGACTATTAAGGACACATTTACATACATGAACCTCACTTTGTACATATACACACTAGGGGAAACCTTTCTTCCCTTCCCTAGTCATAGGATTTCATATTCTAATAATACAAAAACATTCAAATATTTACAAAAATACAAAAAATTATCTTAGATCTTGTTTGGATGTATCTTTTATTTCTTATATTATTCCATGTTGCATTTTTCCTATCATGTTAGCTTGATTCATAGTATGTTCTATCCTTTTACATATACACATGTGCATTCACATGGTACTTTGAGGTGAATTCAAGTTATATACATGTTATCACATGATGCATGATGCTTGACATTGTTCTCTACTAGTCCCAATGATGCTCTTGGGGCATATATCCTCCCTACCTTTCCACATTCTAGTGATATCATTGCAATATCTACTAATTTTACTTCTATTTCATCCTATATATATACATTGTGACATACTATTCATTATTCTAACATGCTAATGGGTGTTTCATGTGTAGCATTTATTTTTAAGCTTACTTCCAACCATGGTTATCTACTTATACTATTTTCTTGTGTCTTTTCTTCTATGATTGTGACTTATTTTCCATTATTTGTGGGCTATGCCCTATGATTGCTTGTTTTTTTCTTTATGACCTTGAAGGCCTTGAGTGTTTTGTGACATCCTAAGTGGTGTCCCATGTTTTTCACAAGCTACTACATTGTCCTCTTGATCATTTATTACATGCTTGATATATTTCTTTTATATTATGATATGATTATTTGTTACTAACACTTCTTTCTAATTATATTTCCATTTTTTTTGCATGATCCATGGTTGTTACCATGTACATTCTCCTTTCCTCCTATATGAATATTTATTTAAATGTGCACATCAACTTCAAGACCTCTTATTTGGGTCGTGCTTGTATTTGATCCATCTCATGCACCCCCAATGAGGGGGAAACCATTGAGTGATTGTTTCACCCTCTTAGTAGTTTAGAAGTCAGGAAAAAATGGTACATCTAGAATTTAATAGAATAAGGACTCAAAAATGGTTTAGAATTAGACATGTGCTTGAAAAAACATAGGGATAGAAGCACGAGATCGGACAGAATGGTGGGTGCTAGTGTCCCACCTAGGTGGTTTTTTCCTAGGGAAAATAGGTAGTTTAACTTTGGAGATTTCTCGTGACATGTTTTATAGAGAATTCAACAACAAATTTAGCTTCCAGTTTACTATCTAGAATAAAGGAACAAAATCAATGGCATGTTTCATATTTTGGGAAGGGAACAAATTACTCTTCTTTCTCAGTTTGTATTTTTCTACCAATATCTAATAGGGAGTGACACCTAGGGCATATACAGGGAAATGATATACCTAAAACAAAGTGTCATCTGTGATTAGTTACTATTGGGTTGGTGACCATCTGGAGTAGCACTTATCCATGGGGAAGCATCATGGACGAAGGGTGAATCTAACCACTCTCCAAAAACTCTTACTCTGACAAAAAGATGCCTAAATCCTCATATTATTCATAATGGTTATTGGATTGATCACCCCAACCCCTCCAACCATCTCCTAGAAAAAATTCTCCTAGGTAAAAATACACAGAACATTTTATCCTTTCTCTCTTGGCATTCAAGTGTACTCTATCCTTGATTCACTTATTTTTCTTACACATTTATATTCTAATTTTATCTAAGTTAAATTTAAATTTCATATACCATGAGCATGACTACACTTTTCTTCTTTTATAGGTTCATCTTTATCCCTACAATAAGCAACACAAATGGACAAATGAGAATTCTCAAGTACAAGATGGTTAGGCAAAGGTAATATTTTGTTATAAATGCAAGTATTTTTTTCACTACACACACAAGTCACCCCTATGGTTATTATCCCCTCTTAGACTCCATAATACACATCCTACAATATCCATTTGGCATGTGTTATAGGTTACTATCTTCTTCAGATCTCCACAAGGTATGATCTTCCTATCTACTTTATGCTTTACCAAATATTCATTCACCAACATAAAGTGGGGGGAAATGTAAACACAAAATTATGAACTTATTACTATTATATTACACCTCTAGTATGTCATTATATGCATGATTCCTAAGTGATAAAATTAGACATTGGTGACACCTCTCCTAGTCCTTTTATTGATTTTGATTGTGACATTGTCTTATACTTTTATATTTATGCTTTATGGTCATGTCATAAGGATCCTATTCTCTATGTTTATGATCTAGTGTATGTTTATTTTCATATGGATAATAACACCAAGTAATGACACTAACACTTGGGCTTTAGTGTCTCTTACTTGCTACTTTTGTCCATTCTTGCTTATATTTCAAATTATCACTTGGTGCCTAATTTTGGGTCTTTTCTAATTCTTATTTCATGTTTGGGGTTAGCCTTTGGTGTCACTAAGTGTAGAAATTAAAACAAAAGATTCATAAATACACAACCTACTAACTATTCTATGGGGAAAGTGGGTCACTATTTTCTATCTAATATTTGGGAAAAGGAACACTTAAGGACTACATTTTGGTCTGATTTTTCACTACCTAGGAAGGGAAAATTCTAAATTCAATCACACACATTATCTTGGGGGAAAGGTAGTTATATTATATTATCTTGGTGTAACTTTTTCAAGGGAAACCTAGCTTCAAGGGACATGATTCTATCACACACACACACCAAAACTACATTGAATCTAAAATATAGTGCAATGATCAGTGATAATCACATTTAGGTCACCGTATCGAGGTCACCGACTTAAACATATGCATCATTTATTACATATAATGTGTGCTTAAGTCTTATGCAGGTAGCTAGGGTTTATTTTATAGGTACAAGTGTGACATGATAACCCTAAAGTGAAGTATATGTGACATATAAAAAGTAAAGGAAACATTATTAATCACTAAAAGAGCCAAATATGCATTCTTCGCCAAAAAACTAACGCCCGGATCAAACACTAGCACCCGATCAAGGTGATCTTTTCCAGGTGATCATTTCACTACCCGTGCGCTACTTTTTTTACACATGTAGATCATTATCTCCCAAAAAGCATGCATAGTCTATATTGAGCCTATTCCACCATTACTCCAACCCATATTTAGTATAGACAACCAAATATCAGCTAAGTCACTCTCATCCTCTTATTTCTTATACTTATTTGTCATCACATGTTTACATTTGTGTATTTATTATATATCTTATTGATCACCAGTTCTATGATTAAGATTTAATTTTTGTTAAATCCATCCACACCTAACATCCTCTAGTAGAGGGGAAGAACATATGTGCACATATGTGTTATAATTTATAGGAATTAACATCTACAAATGTGAATTCACAATAAAATTTATATAGAGGGAAGTTGATATTTCACCCTCATGGCCCATTACTCCACCTAAAATCCCTAATGGAACTAGAAATAAACCTAATTAATGTATATTCTAACTAAATGCAATATCACTAACAAATTTTACATTATTATCTCATGTTGCATAAACCATCGATAGTGGGAGATGACGCCATAAAAACACACCTTGTTAGCACCCATGTAATTTGTTAGTATAATTACTAATTAGAACATGCAAACTAGATAATCCAACGTACCATAAAATACAAAAAGAGTTAGTCCAAACAAATTTCACACTTCATGGAAAGTCCACAAAGAGTTAGATGAAACATTAGAATAATATGCATATTACAACTACATAACTAAAAGAAATGTGTGTGTGTATGTGTGTACATATACATATGTATATATACTATATACATATGTGTACATATGTATATATATTATATATATGTACATAAGTTTAAGTTAGTACGTGAACTATATATCATTTCATTTAATAACACAATAAGGAAGGTGAAATCTTAGGTAGATTGAAATTGTCACGATGCTAGGAAAATAATGTTTACATTATTAATATTATATGCATTATTATAATATTATGTGTGAGGATGTAAATGAGTTCTTATTTAAACAAGTCATATAGTTTATTTGTTAGTTTGTCAGACCCATAAAACTAATAAACGTGTTATTTGTTTTTTGTTCTTCCTATTTATTAGGAAGTTGTTTAGCTATCTATATGGATATATAATAGTGGTGTATGGATTTCATGTAATGCAAAATAGAAGATCATTTTGTTCATGAAAATGTGTTCATGTACCTTCATCTGGTATCAGAGCAGGTGGATTTTTTATTATACATTTGACAAGACTACAATAGTGTGTGCTCTAGCAGTTTGGGAATGTCACATTCTTCATTTGATTGACAAATAAAATGTATAGGTGGACCATGTTGTAGAAATATCAGTCCTATTGCATGGAGCCTATGCATGAGACCAATTAAGCCCACGAAAGAGGTGTTGCAATTTAGAGTGAGTCATCATTATTGTTGAGAAGATATTTGATATCTTGAATGTGAATCAAAGACTTTGTGCTTTTGCCATTCAATAGTTTCTGCCGCATCTATTCTAGCCAGGATACTCTTTCAATCTAGTCAATATATATCTGTGTTGTTTCATTTTTTCTTAAAATGAATTAGACTTATCAAACGCCAAGGAGAAATTGAAGTGTGACATGAAGATTTTTAGATCTGACTGGCACTATGTACTAGACATGCACACATCATTGGAGAAATCAAAGCATACAACAAGTCAATAGAGGATACCACCGAACACTCATATCTACATTCCACTTTATATCTGCCATGGATGCATAAATTTTTGATTTTTGCACCAAAACTCCTACAAACTCATTTGAATTTGTTATGCAATGAAATATTTTTAGATCCAAGGAAGAAAATGCACTTTGGTCTAGGATTTTCACACTTATCACCATATTCAACATGCATTCTAGTATAGAGATCCAATCATGAAGTGGTATGTCAGGTTGTCTAACAACTCATAAGATTCCTCTAATTAATATTCTCACAAAACTTTGCATTGTTTCTGCCAACAACCATGTTGTCCACGTGGTGAGTTTAGAGCTAGTTTGGAAGTTTTTTCGTATAAATTCTAATGTGTCAATATCAACGTCTTTAAGCATTTTGTTTTTAAGATTACATGTCCATTAGATTGTCAATAATAGCTTGACATATATAGTCACTTGTATTATCTTTGTTCCAATTGTTTATTAGGTAATGTCGTACCATTTGAAACAAGTGTAAAATACTCCAATAGTAATATGAGTCTTTAGTGTTTTTGTTTGTGGTATTAGATTTAATCTTTTAATTATAGTTAAAAGTGTCAAAAATAAAGTCCTTTTAATAAGATATGACTATAGTCCATAGTCATTATTAGTATAAAGTTGTCAAAATATTTGAGTCATCTTATGTCAAAAGTTTCATCAGGAGAGTTTTTGTTAAAGTCAGTGTCTTGGTCATTTTGTAGTTGTCAAAAATTGTAAAATAGAAAATATTGCCTTACGAATGCATTTTCGGTTGAACCCGACATTCTATTTAGGCATGTAATTGAGCCTCAATTCAAATTCAGTTGAGCTAGCAAAGCATGAAACTAGAGGAAAGAGGCACATGAGGATGGAGGTCGATCAACACCTCTCATCAATCACCAATGATGGGGCCACATTTTGGTATGGTGGCATCTCTTTTTTTGTGTGGTATGTGTAGAATAAAATGGTGTGTGGTTTCCTTCCCCTGTTATGATTGAAATGAGGAGAATGTGCATTTTGGAATATGAGAACGTATATGAGGCAACTGAACTAGAGTGATCCTCTAACTACGGAGATTCTTCGACTATCAGACTTCTTCATCGATCGTCGGTGAAAGAGCATTCACTGGAAGTGAAGGCAGAACTATTGAGTTTTTGTATGGAGGTGTATTGGTGGAAGTGTGATCATATGGTAAGGTATTCAACTTTGTGGTGAATTGATGGTCATGTGCAAAGAGATCCATACATCAAGTTCTAAGCATGTAGTATGCAAACCTAAAAGTATGCGGAGGCATACGATTTTGTTTCCAATTTTTAGATGTGCTTCTTCCCATGTAAACACTAAGGGGGAATGTTAGGAAAATAATGTTTACATTATTAATATTGTATGTGTTATTATAATATTACATGTGAGGATGTAAATAAGTTGTTATTTAAACAACTCGTATAGTTTATTTGTTAGTTTGTTAGACCCTTAAAAATAATAAATGTGTTATTTATTTTGTGTTCTTCCTTTTTATTAGGAAGTTGTTTAGCTATCTATATGGCTATATAATATCCTATATATGTATGGATTTCATGTAATGTAGAATAGATGTTCATTTTTTTCATGGCACTTTGTGCCTATACCTTCACATGATACCCACCTTTGGGCATGCCATAATGTCTCATTCTTGATACACGGTTAGTGAGGATACGTTCATTTATAGATAACCACGAACATACATATCATATAAATTGTCATGTAGTAATAAGTTCAATAGTATAAGTCATGAATAGTGAAACAAGAGATATTATCTAATGTGAAAACATGTGTATAATTATTTCACCTCAAAGTATGCGATAAAATGATAAGGTAACGATCAAGGAGGAATACACTGATTATATAGATGGTATGCACATGTTTTATAATTTGATCAGACTAGATGTGAGAGCTTCCCTTTGGCTAGGAGGAACAACTTGTATAAGAAACAAAACAAGACCACCAAATGATATTAAATAGCAAATGACAGTGGACTGCCTAGTGATTGCTAGTTCTGGGAAGTGTGATACTTCCTAGATGGTTGTCAATCTAGTGTTTTAAACAAATTAATGAAATTAAATACGAGAAATAAATATCCTATTGATAACACTTTGATTTAGGTATCTTAAAACGTTATCAACACACTAGATTAAATAGAATATTGAAATACAAACTAATCTAGCATTAGGAAAGGTATGTTTCTGGTTGGGGAAGGTCACAAAGGTGTTAGGTAAGGTCATTGGGGTATCTTGTAAGGTCTAGATGGAGTTTGGTGGAGTTATAGATTGTTTGGTGGAGCTTTAGGAAAAGACATAATGACTGATGTCATTACAGAGGTGAGACCAACAACATTTAAGGAGACCGACAACAATTAAGGTGACCGACGTTGGTAGGGACAATTCGGTAGTAATTAAATAAAATTAGTTTTAAGCTTCATGTGATTGCATAGAGAATGAAGGGAGAGTGGTTGGGTTTGTAATATTACAAAGAAGACTCAAGAATGTATAGAAGGAAAGTACGAGAGCCAAAAGTTTGTAGGTGGTTAGGTTGATGGATTGGTGAGAAGGTGGAGATAAAGGAATACAGAGAGAAGTAAAGTATAATGAAAGAGGTAATGGATCTAAACTTTAAGAAAGCATAAAATGATTAAAATCATGTATACTTACTTGCATTTGTAGATCTGGTAGGTGAAGGAGGATGGTAGTTGATCCATGAAGAGCCTCTATGTTCAGTGTCACGAAATACTCCCAGAGTGTCCCCGTGAATATTCTAATACCTTGGGATGAGATCCAGATGCTTGTTTGGGCCTGTGGTTGAGTATTTTGTCTCATCTAGATGCTGAGAAGCTTTGGATTCACACTTGAATGCAATAGTTCTCCCAAAAATGAAAATGACCAACCTGGGTAAAAGGTTGTAAAATTTTATATAAAGTAACCGATGACGGTTAGGTGACCGTCATTGGTTAAGGTGGGAAAGTCTAGGTTTAACAAAAATAGGCAGATCTTCCCAGGTTTTGCATGCTTTCTCATTAAGTCTACTTAGGAAAGTGGATTTCTTGTTAAAAAAGGTAGGAAGGTCATAGAAGAAGTCCAATTAGGTTTAGGAAGAAGTCTTAGTTAGTTAGGTCAAGTGGTGACTCAATACTGGGAGTGATGACTCAGTGTTAAGAGTGATGACTCAATCATTGTGAGTTAAATGACCCTAGAATGGGTCCAGGGTGATGTGGAAATTTGAGGGTGAAATTAATTTAATTAAATTAATTAATAATGTGAAGGTGAATAATTAATAATGGGGTGATGGTGTGCTTAATTAATTAAAAGGGACCAAGGGGAGTGTGACCCAAATTTGGTGTCTAAATTTTTCCCCTTTTTATCGCGTAACTTGTATTGGTAAGTGATGCTGACAAAAACAGGAAGTTGGTGTCCTAGGTATAAGCAGAGGTCAGGTTACCCCAAGTAGGGTTGAAGGTGATCCCCCTCAAACCATGAACCGATGAGGTAGGAAAAATAGTCGGGAGTGGTTTGATAAATAGGTTATTGAGGAAAGTGAGGGTCAGTAGGTAAAGTATTGTCATTACGAGTATTGGGTAGAGGTCGAGATCGTAATGGGTAATGGAAATCGAATGCACACACACGTATAGATTGTAATATGGTACCAGGTGGAAGAGCTTGTAAACTCTACATTGTCAAAAGTTTGATACATTTATCCAAATGAGGTTGAAGTGATTCAGGTATCCAAGGTATAGGATATGGTCATGAATCACAATAAGGTCAGGTGTAGGAATGAGTAATAGGTTTTGTTCCATGGCACCAAGGTATGGTCGGATAAACATCACATCATTAGGTAAGGTAAGGTCACTAGGCTAAACAACATGGGTAACAACATCGCAAGGTATAGCAAGTACACAAATTCAAATGTCACAAAAAGGTGGTTTAGGTCGGGGCACATGTAGGGATGAGGTATAGGTAAATAACATGTCCCTAAACACAATTAAGGAAATGTACAGTAATTTAGGCATGTGGGTAAGGTGTAAGTGGTGTTGGTAAGGGTAATAGTTGTATGAGCAACATTATTTCAGGCTAAATGGGCATAGGGTAGGTCAAATGGTTATGTCAGGTGACTGATGCCGGTTATAGCTTAACCGACGTTGGTTGGCTAGGGCATGACATTACCGATGTCGGTCATGTCAATTTGGGGATGAAAAATGAAAAATTCATGTTTTATGGATTCATTTACTTCTTTGCCATTTATGGAAAAATGAAAAAGAAGAAGTGGAAAGTGGAAAAGCGATGGTACGAGGTCTCTAGCTGAGTTGGTGAGCGACTAGTGGGTGATTGGCATTTGGTAGGTGGATCCACGAGATTTATTGGAGCTATTTGATTGGTGCGGAGGTGTGTGGTTGGTTTTGGCATGGAAGATGTGGGAGAGGGAGCGGGAGGACCACCGGCATAGAGACCAGAGGTGCCACCATGGAGATGACACCGAGTAGAGGTAGGAGACTATCTGAATCTTTCAGTTGAGTTGAAAAGATTGAAATCATTTTGTTTATTATGGGTTAAGTTTGGGTAGAAAGTTAATTTTGAAAATGTGGTTAAAATGAATGAAACAGGGGGTGGGAAGGTAAAATGTAGCTTAAATAGGGTTGGTAATGAAGGTAGGATAGGTTTGGGTGGGTTGGGGTAGGTGTTTAGGTTGTTTTTGGGTACTTTTTGATAATGGGGATAGGGGTTTTGGTTTATCACCGAAAAGCGACCGACATGTCAACAAGGGTTGCCACGCCGATTGTGTTTTATCGGCATCGATCGGATAAAGGGTGGTGATCACAGTCAAAGTGATCGACATCGTTGGGGAGGAAAAAAATATCATTCATTGTAAAAGTGACTAGGGTAACACAAAGGTAGTTGGGAAAGTTAAACAGGTGAGGAAGGGGTATGGTGAAGGTTAGTGTAGGTGGAAGAGTGTAAGGCACCATGTTGTAGGTGTGTGATAGGTATGTAGGTGAAATGGTCTAGGGAATTGGGTAAGTATGAAAATGGAGACAGTAAGTTTTTAGGTGAATTAGGTAAAGGGATAAGTATTGGAAACTAGGTGAGGGGTAGGTATGAGTGATGGTTTTAGGTATGATGTGGGAAAAAAAAGAAAAAAATGGCTAAGTATGAGGTCAGTTAAGGTTTTAAGGAATAGGTAATTTGAGAGGGTCACTTGACAATGTTGTTTTTTTAGATGATGCGGTGTGAGATCAGCTCGGGATGAGAGACAGAGTATCACCCCTACTATACGAATACGGGCGAGCATGACATCAGAGGAGTGGGAGCACCTAGTAGAGGTGGGACTCATTTTGATCAGGCACTATAGATGTATAGCTCGAGATAACTTGATGGTCGCTCTCATCGATAGATGGGACTCAATGAACAATACCTTTCATTTATCAATGGGTGAGATGACCGTCACATTAGAGGATGTGTATAGGATCTTGTGGCTTCCTATTGTTGGGGAGCCAGTGTATTCAATTTTGAGTGAGGCACCAGTGGAGTTGATAGTGGCGGTATTTGGTGAGGTGATGGGCATATTGAGCTATCATAATGTGAGTCTAGCTATGGGGACATGTATAAACACCTACCCATGAGATATGGTGTTCGATGATGGTGGCAATAGGATATTTTTCTCTCCAAATTTCGAGGGTGGGATATTCCCATGAGCACTAATGGGGGTGCTACAGGACATGATCAAGAGTGGGTCCGCTTTGTTTGGGCACCACTTTTCTAGTCCATTTGTATAGGGAGCTATGGGCCTATGGTAGGTTGAGGAGATTTGGTATGTGTTGCACATTCTTGTTACACTATTGGGTGTATGAGCACATTGTGTGTGTACATCCAGTTGGGTTACCATGACAGGATTGGTTTGGGGTGGTTTATAAAGGTGGGATTATAGGAGATGGGTACCAACCAAAGGCACAACCAAGAGTGTCTAGTCTAGGGCCACATATGATGTTATATACTACAAGTGGTTGTTAGAGGGCCTATCAATGATAGATATCGTGTGGAAAATATATGTTGATTATTTGTCATATAGAGGCATGGATGAGGAGTTAGAGGAGCTTTAACTACTGAGATGGATATACAGGGGCGTGTTTGAGAATCATGAGATGAGACTCGTGGATGGGGTCGAGATGATAATTTGGAACTGTGATAGGACGTGCCCCACCACCTTTCCCATAGTACCGTAGTAGAGATGATGTGGAGAGACCCATGTCTCCACCACATCTGAGTGTTCCCACAGGGAAGGAGGAACATGCTAGATAGATGAATTGATGATGTGGCATCACTGATGGATATAGGTAGTGGTGGGGGTGGCACAACTACGGGTGGCATCCATTGAGGCTAGGGAAGCCTTATTTAGTGATTCATCATAGTGCAGGGGATATATTACAGGTTAGGTGTGCCTCCCTACAAGCACATAGATTACAGGTTACGGGGACAAAATAATAGGGGGTCAGAGGCACAGTGACCACCAGATGTAGGCACAGGTGATGGCCCTACATGCCTAGGTAGTATAGGCACAAGCTCCCACACATGGTGGAGATGGGGATGGAGGGAAGGTAGACCCCTACCACACATACATATGGTGGATTACAGGACTGGCCATGGCTTGCCACTACACATGCACATGTTGCATGGCCTTGCCAGCAGCAAATAGGCCGTAGTGACACAGGCCTACCAACAAGCACAAGCACATGGACAGGTCCCATAAAGACATAGTACCTACACTAGGACATGGTACACTCATGGTCGAGAAGAGTTCATAGGGGGAGTTAGGCCGATGGCACCACCCTAGACTATATCCATGGTGAGGTTCAAGGATGCCCTAAATGAGGCTCACTATTATTAGGACCATCTAGCCACCATAGGGATTGATGTGCCTTCATATGTCAAGTATCGAGACCCAGACAGAAGCCAGTGAGTGGACTAGACTAGATCTAGGACTCACAATTCTAGTAGCACAGGGGTCATCGACCCCAGAGATAGGGCCATGGTGAGGTTACTAGCTCTCGAGAGACCGGGCCCAGAGGGCCAGGAGGAGGAGACATGTGAGATTGGAGAGGAGGGCATCAGGTGGGGGTGATTGGTCATTGTATGGATAGTGTACCATTATTTTGATTTTTGATATATATATCAACCTGCGTGCCAAAGACATGAGATTGTACATGAGAGTTTTGAGATACTGATACTAATATTTATTTATATCTATGTATATATGTATTGATACACAAAAAATCTCCATTATATAGTTGATGATGTTGATTGGATGGATGATGTACTCATTTTTAATTTCCATTTTTATTGTGTATTATGGAAACTAGTTGAATTAGGCATGATTGAGTCGAGGTCATGTAGGCATGATGGAGTCTAGGTCTTTAGGCATGGTTGAGTTTAGGTGAGTTAGGCATGGTGGAATTCATGTAGGCATGGTGGAGTCGGTGTTTAGTTTAGGTGATTTAGGCATGGTGATTTAGGCATGATGGAGTCGAGGTATAGGCATGGTGGAGTTTAGGTGATTTAGGCATGATGGAGTCAAGTTTAGGCATGGTGGAGTTGAGGTATAGGCATGGTTTGGTCATGTTTTTGTGTTTTATTTAATTTTTAAGTTATTGTAGTATGGAAAATAAATGATGATGTATATGTATGTTGTGGTGTAAATTTCCAAATATTTGATATCATGGAAATGTGAAATGATTGATGTATGATATGGTTATGTTATAAAATGGTAGGTATGTATGTTTTTATGATTGTTTAATTTCCCAATTTTTGTGTAAAATGGAAACTAACTAAGGTAGAATGTGAATATAAAAGGGGAAAATTGTTAGGGAAAGAGTGGTCAAGCTAACCTCCAAGGGCCCCATGCCCTCGGAGTGCTTCCTACATAGCCCCGGAAAAAGGGGCCTCAAGTCGATGTAGTTCTCCCATAAGCTAGGGAAGAATATGATGAGGATAGATGAATGGGTTGGTAGGTTTAGGCATGATTGATTCTAGGTCATTTAGGCATGGTTGAGTTTAGGTCATTTAGGCATGGTTGAGTTTAGGTCATATAGGCATGGTTGAGTTTAGGCTATGGTGGTTTGGTTTGGTGATAGATATGGGTGATTTTGGTGAAAGAGGAATTCCTAAAATGTAGGTGTCAAAGGTCTGGTCCTATGTAGGAGGATCAATAAGTAAGAAAAAGAGGTGAATGGTAAGAGGAGACAAAAATCCACCTAATTGATAAGAACCATTACGAGTCTATCATACCAAATATTGGCTTATGAACATAAAACCCTAAAGGTGTTGCATGATTGATTGTTATAAGGGTGAAGAAGGTCACATGATCACAAATGTCACATTTTCTAGGCACGTCCCTTGAGTAGGTAGAAGATTAGAAAGGAAAGGTGGTGAGGTGAAAGAGGTTGTTTTAGCGTAACCTAGTGTGAGACAACATGCCTCTTTGGCAAGATACCCAAGATCAAAATAGGCAAGTCCATGAAAAAAAGTTATCTTTTTCTTTTTTTTTATTTTATAGACTGATCGATGCAAGAAGTCTATGTGGGATGAATAGAATATCTCCTTGAGGTCTTTCATGAAGCTGATCAATGTGGGAAGCTTTAGAATATTTTTATTTTATTTTTAGTAGAATAGTCTTCTTTTTGTGATAGACTATGTACAATATGGCTAGCTTTGTATAGTTGTCCTTCGAGGGAGCAATCTATTTATAAAGAGCAAGATAGAAAGATAGATGTCCTTTTGAGGGAGTCATCTTTTTTGCTAGAAGTTTGACTCAAGGAGTTTGAATTTGAAAATCCTATATATTACTTTTGAATTGTTTTTTGACTTTTAGGTCATGGACAAGACTATAGAGAAGTATAGGCTTCTTTTATGAAGACAAAACCATAGCACACATGGGGTTAGCTATGAAAGAGAGGTTTTAAGTGATGAATGACCATGGGATTCCATCTTGAAAAGGATGAAAAGTATCCATGAGAATCATGCCATGAGTAGAGCCGTGGTACTCATATTGAAGATAAGGCTGAAAGGTGATGGGTAATCACATGATTCTTGTTTAGTCATTGATCCTTAAAATAGGTAAGTGGAAGGTGAATGGTGCTCAAGGGACAAGCGTTTAATAGACATAAGGTGATATAGGACTTGATTCAACAATAGAATGGTCAAAGATGCAAGGCATTGAGGGGCTCAGTTTGGGTTTACCTTCAAGTGAAGATAAAAATAATAAGCACCCGATCCATCCATAGGCATGAGTAATGATATAGGGTCCAAGCCAATTAGGAGAAAACTTGCCCCATTTACTTTTCTCACTTTTTTTACATGTTGATTTTCCTTCAGATGAGGTCACCAACCTGGAAGGTTCATTCTTGGACACATTTATCATAGGCACATTTGATATGTTTTTGGTAGATTTAGAGGTGATCAGAGATTTAGATGACATTCATCTAATAACTCAAGTTGTGCCAAACAATCCTGGTGAAAATCATCATCATTGAGCATATCTTTGAGTGAGATACGAAGAGATGGAATTTGGAATTCAAGAGGCAAGACAACCTTTGTACCATAGACCAAAGAGAAAGGCGTGGCAACGCGTTGAGTTGAGGTATGAATACTAGTGCGATAATCCCATAAGGAAAAAGGAATGTGTGTGCCCAATCCTTACCAATATCATCAACCACTTTCATAAGAATTTTGTTTAAGGTTTTGTTGGTTGATTCTTACTTGGCCATTTTTTTGAGGATAATAAGGTGAAGAAAAACTGAGTTGAATGTCAAAGGCATCACAGAGTTTCATAGGGTTTTGTTTTTGAATTGTTTTCCATTATCAGTGATGAGGCGGTGAGGAACACCAAAGTGAAAAAATGATGTGATGATTGATGAATTCACATATTTTCTCATCTTTTGTAGAAATAAGAGGTATGGATTCCACCCATTTAGTGTAATATTCATAGTAGTGGTAATAATCCATTGATGACGTTGGGAAGAATGAGGATGATCTCTCCGACAAGATCCAAACCCCATTGAGAGAAAGGCCAAAGGTCTCATGTAACCTGTAAGGCATGACTAGGGGTGTGATGAAGATTAACATGTTGTCTGACACTTCACACAATGCTTGACATAGTCACAACAATCATGGTTTAGGGTTGGCCAATAATAGCCTAGCGCAGGATGTGCTTAGCGATAGCTAAGCCACTGAAGTGACCCCACAAATCCGTCATGAACTTCCTTGATGGTGTATGGAATTTCAGAACTCATAAGGCATCATAAGAGGATAGCGTCAAAACACATTTATAGAGAATACCACCCATGATGACATAGCGAGAGACACTTTTGAGAAAGGCTCGTTGTCCATTGTAAGAGTAAGATCTAGAGGCAGAATTGAAAGGGAAAGGTAGTCAACAAACTGCTTATACCAAAGGTCACATGGGTCAGTTTCAATGTTTCCTACAAGGTTGACGTCTCAAAATAGATAAGAAGGTGATTGTAACCTTTGTACTGTGACAAATATTTTTGAGTCGGAGAGGGTGAAGCGGGTATTTGAGAAGCAAGATAGGCCATGGTATCTACAAATTTATTAGTGGAACGTGGGTGGTTTGAAGTTCATAATGGTCAAAGGTAGTCAAAAGTATGTCAACATGATGCTTATACTTTTGAAGTATCTCATTACGACACTAGTATATACCATTAACTTGGTTCACAACCAGTTGAGAGTCACCAAAGATATTAATTGATTTAATGTCTAAGGCTATGGCGGTTTGAAGACCTAACATGAGTGCTTCATATTCGATGATATTGTTAGTACAATCAAAATCTAGTTTGAAAGATAATGGCATAGGCTCACCATCAAGAGGAATGAGGATAACTCTAGTACCACCCCCATGCTGGACATTTGAACCATCAAAGAATAAGGTCATCTGGTAAATGGTATCATCCAAAGAGAGGGTAGTGATGGATTCATCAGGAAATCAAGTTAGAGGATTGGTTTCCAAAGAGAGGTGTGTCTGCGAGTTGGTCAACAATTGTTTTTCCTTTGACATAATTTTGATGGATGAATTTTAGATCTAGGTCTCAAGAAGCATGAGCCAATGTGCAACACGTTGATGTTGGTAGGGCTTAGTGTACATGTAATGTAAGGGGTCAGTATTGGTGACAAAAAGGTTTTGTGGTTGAGTAGGTAATGGTGAAGTTTAGTGGTGACAAAAAAAAATAAGGCTAAGTAGAGTTTTTCAACATGAGTATATCTAGTTTCGTAGTCTAAAAGTGTACGAATTATATAATAAACCGCTTGTTCCTTGTGTTGCTCATCATGATGAGCGAGCATGGCACCCAGGAATGATCAATAGCAGAAATGTAAAGGTAAAATGGTTGGTCATCCTTAGGGGAATGAGAAGTGGTTGGAGGAGGTATTTTTTAAGGCATCAAAGGCTTTGTGGCATTCATCATCCCATTTGAAGGAGACATCCTTTTTTAGAAGATGATGAAATGGATGGCAAGGTGAAAGTTGAGAAATAAAGTGATGAATAGATTACAACTTTCCTTGCAAACTATGAAGTTGATGAAGGTTAGTAGGTGGAGGCATTTCAAGAATAGCCTTGATTTTAGCGGGATCAACTTCAATGCCACACAAAGAAATGATAAAACCAAGGAGCTTTCCAGAGAGAACAAAAGACACACTTCTTAGGTTGAAGGTGAACACAATATTTGATGAGATGGTCAAAGATAACCTTAAGGAATGTAAGGTGTTTGGCCCGATGTTTGGATTTGGCAAGAAGATCATGTCAACATAATCTTCCAATATGCTATGTATAATGTCATGAAAGATATAAGTCATAGCCCATTAATATGTAACACCAACATTTTTAAGGCCAAAGGGCATGACATGATAATAGAAGGTCCCCTAAGGAGTGATGAAGGTGGTTTTGTGTTGATCTTCTAGGGCGAGTAATATTTGGTTATAACCCGAGAAACCATCCATGAGTGATAACATCTCATGGCCGGCGGTGAGATCAACTAGTTGGTCAATACTAGGTAGAGGAAAGTCATCTTTGGGGAAAGCTAAGTTAAGGTCATGGAAATCCATGCAAAAATGTGGAGTCCCCTATCGCTTTTGTGATAGAACAATGTTAGAGATCCATTGAGGATAATCAATGGGTAGGATGAAGGAAACCAAAGAAGGCGTTGGAGTTCTTCTTTGATAAGAAGGGAAATGCGAGGATGCATTTTTAGAGCTTTGTTTCACGGGTTTGGCATCAAGAATGGTTACGATATTGTGGACCACAATGTTTGAATCAATATCGGGCATATCAGCATAGACCAAGAAAAAGTGTTGCTATGATCCCGGAGGAAAGAAGTAAAATCTTCTTGTTCAACAACATCTAAATATTGGCCTATTTTTAGAATGTGCGGGTCATCCTGAGTGTGAATGTTGATTTCGATGGTCGATTCATTCAACATGGTTTATGTATCAAAAGGTAATGACCGATGAATATAAGAATCTTCCACTAAGGTAGGTGAGAATAGACTCATCATCCTGACATTGAATGATGTTAATAGAAGGTGTATCATCATCGATCATGTCAAGATACAAGAAGGGAAGAGAAGAGGGAGCCTCGCCATCTCATGATAAGTTAGAGGTCCCAGGGAAATGGTGTTTACAAAAAAAATTTTTAGGAGGAATGGATTCTAGATCCATAGACTTGTAGGTGAAGGTGGTGAAGTTGGTGAATGGGGTGGGGAATGTTTATCATCCTCAATGAGTTCACTCGGCCTTCTTGGGAGATGGTTCGAAAATCCAATACCACTTTTATTTTATGCTTATGAGTGTTGTAAGGAATGACAATATGGTGACCTTGTTCATAGAAACCAAATCCAAAGCCCTTCCAAGCACAACGATGGAGGAAGGTGTGGGCAAAGTAGTGGTTGGTGAGAGATTGAAGGTCGGAGGAAAATGGTTGAGTTTGGGAAGGTGGCTCGGGTGAGTAGGTAGAAGCATCAAGTCCCCATACGTTAAGTTGGTGTGAAGGTGGGGAGGACCATAGGGAAAACCTCACCTATGCAGGTGATCATAAAGTGGGATGTTGGTGAAGTTTACCATACTCTTGAGGAGTAAGGAATGTGTCAATATTATAAAGGTGGTACTCCCCTAGAGTGAGGTGTTGAAAAACCTTCTAAGGGATCAGTAGTTGATATGTGGGTAGCGGGAATGGATGAATTACTAGATAGTTGGGAAGAAGAAACATTGGTTGGTTGAGAAGTAGATGGGTTGGCTGATGGGTCAGCTACAAAGTTGTGGCAATAATGGGAATAGAGGAGTTAGTTGTGGAAGATGTAACGACAACATTGGTGGATGAGGGTGACTCAAAGAAGTGGTAGCGGTGGGTAGATGCCTTAATTGGTATAAGGACATCATTGGGTCGATACAACATGTTATAGGTCTTAAATGGTGAAGGGTCAGCTAGAATGGTATAGTTGTGTCCTTCATGTTTGAATTTTAAACAATGGTGTAAGGTTAAAGGAACACAACCCATGACATAGATCCAAGGTCAACCAAGCAGCATGTTGTACTAGAATTCCCCCTCTAAGACATAGAATAATTCAGAATGGTACGGGGGTCCACATGAATGTGGAGAATGATGGTGCCAAGGGTGATGGCATGACATCATTGAATGAACATAACATAACTGGGTTATTATGCATGTAATTGGCAGGGATACACATTTGGTTGTACGCATGGGAGGAAATGATGTTAATAATAGCACCACCATCGATCATAACACATCAAATGCATATATTATCAATGTAGATGGAAATAAATAGGGTGGGATCAGGATCATCTAATTGAGAGGTATAATCTCATCATCAAAGAAACTAAGAGTGGTTACTTGATGAGTGGTACCAGGTGAAGAGAAGGGGATGAAGTGGTGAGAGAGGCCACATGGTGAGGAGTGATAATGGATGCAACAGGAGTAGGTTCATTAGGTAAAACCTCAATAGATTGCAGAACCTCAATGAGGGCCTGCCAATGAGACTCAGAGGTTTGGACAAGGTTATACAAATACATTTTGAGAGGAGACTGGTGCAATTGTTTGAGTATTGTATGATGGGAAACCCCATTAGAAATAGGGTATGTGGGTCCACAGATGGTGATTTTTGGTGTAGGTGCAGATGGAATATTGGGTAAAAGAGTGGTGGATGAGTTGTTTGTTTTCTCTTTTCCTTTTTCCTTCTAGGCTCGAGTGGAAAATTGAATCATATTAATCTGTGGTGAAAGAGCAAGTGATTTTTGATATGTGTAGCGAAAATATGGGCAAAAATATGGTGAGGGCATATACTGGTTTTGTGAAAACAATGCAACACATTGGCATTTTGGTGGAGGTTTGGCTAGCTCTCTTATGCGGACCATATTGATCTCAAATTTTGGAGGAGGATTAAAGGGTTATGGGGGGGATATGAAGGTTGTTGAATATGTATGGGATGAGGATGTGTGGATAGGTGCGGATGGAATAGGGTCCTCATCTAAAATATCATCATCACAAAGCTTTCTTCGGAGGACATAGTTGGACCAAGAATAGTCTTAAGAGCCTTACAATTTTCCACATCATGCCCTGACACACAATGGTAAGCACAAATTTTTGTATTGCAAAACCCTTATGGTTGAGGTTTAAGTGGGTCCTAAGGTCTAAGTGGTGGCAATGTGATGACAAAGATTTCAAAAGGTTAGCTGTTGGCATGTTTGCATAAAGATCACAACGTGGGATTATAATGTGAAGTAAGTGTGGGTGACTTTGGTGGGAGAGGTGCCACTTAGGTGGAATCGAAGATCAAATAATTTTGACCACATGTTTGGTAGATAGTGAAATTTTATGTTTGGATTGCACCTTCTTGGGTAAAGATGTAAAGAGTGAACTAGTTGTTGAAGGTGGTGTATTTTTATCTACCTCTTTAGAGGGTAGTGGGTTATTGGGCTTTGGTTGCATCATCTAAGGTAAAAGGTTGAAGAAGGAGTCTATTGAAGAAGAAGTGTGTGATGTATAAGGAAAATTAATATGGCATAAGGGGTTATCGTAATAGTTAGGCGTATGCACAAAATGGGGGGCCAAATCAGCGGACACAATTATGTTTTTAGCCATTTTCACCATAACAGCCGAAAGTGTGTGTTATTCAGCTTAGCTCATTAGCATTCTAATGTGAAAAGGAAAATATAGGTCATTTTATAACACGATCGCATTACGGCTTGGTTTTACCAATCCAAAATGTGCTTGTGTTATAACGTGCTTGTGTTATGGTTTTCTATGTGTTTTTCACATTATCCCTCCCAAATGGAATGGTATTTCACATTGGAAATGAGGTAACGCTTGAGCACGTTATAACACAAGTGAATTATATCATGCTCACGTTTCATCTTGTTGGGGTTTGGAATACCCAATTGAAAGGCTTGATTTCCAAACCAATGGTTTTTTAAGGTGTATTAAAGCCTAATTAAAACCATGTTTGTGAGAAAAACATCAAAATTTCACATGTGTACCCCAATATCTCGTGCATTAAAACAAGATATTCAAAAATAAATTATACTATGATTTCAATCTTGTTTTTACCTTGATGACAATATAATTCTTTCTAAAATATGATTAAATCTAAAGCTTTCATCCATAATTTCTTTTCTTTTTTGCCTTGTTTTCTTCAAAAACCTATGCATATGTTTTGGTGCATAATTTATGATTTTTTCACCCAAATTAAGAAAAATGTGGTTTTTCTAAACTCTATTCTACACACAATCAAAAAAAAATAAAAAAATGAATGTTTTTCTTAAAGTTATTAAGGTGCACACACACACAAATATTTCATTTTCGGGATATGAGCACTTTGAAAATTTATAAAAAAAAATCTATTTATCCAAAAATTCTAAAAAAGCATGGAACTTGTAAAAGGTCTTAGCTAAATTTCTACCAAAGGGATTCAAGGCTAAAAAATTATACACTCAAAAAAAAATGGGGGCAACACAACAATAGGTTCATATCTTTTTACACAAAAATGAATCATGAATTTTGTGCATGTAACATTTGAGCCTCTTAATCTCAAGCATTTTTAAAAAAATACTAGTTTAGAAACTAGATTAAGTGTGACTCTCTGTTTGTACTTACTCTTATCACTTTGTCAAATTTTTAGCATAGGCATACCAATTATTCGATGAAGTTGAGGTTTTGCTGATTTTGGAAAATTTGTCCTGTTTTTGCACCTTCTTGGGTAAAGGTAAGAAGAATAGTGTGTGATCTTTAAGCTTAACTTACCCTTAGCCAAGGTGATAATGTGATAATGGAGGTGCGGTGAAGGTTGTAGAAGAGGCAAATGTCTGAAGTTATTGGTTAAAGAGAAGGGAATGACATAGGTAATGATGAGGATACTGGAAGTGGTGTAGGTATAAGAGGTAAAAAGGATGTAGGTGACGGTGAAGGCATAAGATGTGTAGGTAATTTGGGTGTAACAGAGGATCGTGACGAGGAGGTGGGCTATTGTGTTTTTGGTTTACCTTGGGTAGGAGGTTGTTTGGCCAAGTTTTATGGGGGTTTGTCCTATGATAATAGATGGAATTAGTGAAAGGTGAAAGAGGGGTAGTGGGTGAAGCTGGTGTATATGGCCTAAGAGGTTTGGTCTTCCTTTTAGGTGGAGAAATATTCTTTGTGATGAATTGTGAGGACATGGCTAAATATAGTTTGACATGAGGATGGACTAGGCTTAATTTCGGCATGACTCCTAATGTGGCAATGGGTCTGGATGTGAAGGAAGATATATAGGTGTAGGTAAGGTTTTAGGAATTGGAAAAATTTCATTTGATGGTAAAGGTTTAGGTGTGGTGAGGGTGATGAAGAAGAGGTCACTACAACTATCATGGGCATGGTGGGTTTGGTTATCAAAACACTTTTGGATAGATCGTGGAAGTATCAGCAAGACAACATTTACATCTAAGTTGATAAAGGTAGCCAAAGGCGTCCCCAAAGCATGGAATTGTCAACATAATCCAAGCGATCGGCCAAACATGAAAACAACACCGTTGTAGGGGTGATGATGTTGATTTGGTAGTAATCCTTGTAAATGAATTTGTGTGAGACAGGGAATTGGTTGGCTTTAGACTTTGTGGGTAAAAGAGTCGAGATCAAATCAAAGAGGATCCTCGAAAGTCAATGGAGAATTATTACCAATAGGAAGGGATGATGCTAATGGATCCCCTATGGGTAGGGAAGATGACAAGTAGGATGAGGTAGGTTCATCTTTTGGTGAAGAAGAAGGTAAGAATGACTCTCTCGTGGGTAGAAGAGTAAGTATTATGGGTTGTTCGTCGAGTTGAGAGGTGAGTGGGGAAACTGCATCGGCGGATATGGAGGACTCCTCCATGGGTGAAGGAGGAGATAAGGGAGACTCCTCTGTGGGTAAAGGAGTAGATGAAACAAGTCCCTCCATGGATGAAGGAGCTCATGCAAGAATCTCCTCGATAGATGAAGTAGGAGGAAATTGAGGAAGAGATGGTATGATGTTCGAAAACAACATGAACCTCACAAACGTTACTATCATTGGTCGAGGTTTTTACGGTTCGGTTAGATGATGGGGTGTGATTTGGGAATGAATTCTTGAATATGTGAAGGTTCGATTAGCTAGTGGGTTAGGGATTATCCAAGACAAGATCTCCATTATCTAAAATTTCTTGGATGATATTTTGAAAGTTATACAATTACCGTCGTTATGACCTTTAACGTGATGATAGTTGTAGTAATCATTTTCTTTGTACCATGTAGGCATAGGATGAGAGGGGTTAAAACCAAGTATGTGGTTTGATGGGTGGAAGAGTGACTACTTTGACTTTAGAAGTTTTTCTAAAACCGAAGAGTAGGGTTATCCTATGGGAGTATATTTTCATTTCTCCCGCTTGAACTGAAAAGCCTGAACATGAGAAATATTGGAAGAAGGATTTGATTGGTTGGATGGGTGAGATGGGCCAACTTTCAAAACTACTGCGTTGGTAGATCCTTTTGCTTTGAGTAATTATTTTGTATTTTGGAAGAAGAAGAGGTATCGTTTGATTTAAACACACATTCTTGTTACGCAATTGTATCTTCTTCTCTTCAATGACACGAATTTCAAGTTTCTGGGCCATGGTGAATGCCTCATCAAATGTGTGGAAGGTTTGAACTTAGAGATTTGGCAAGACATGTCTTGCACAAGCCTTGGTGAACAACTCTATTAACTTGGTTTGAGGCAGTTGGAATGTGAGTTAGTTAATCAGGATCCACCAATGAGTGACAAAATATGCGATAGATTCGTCTTTGTATTGGCATGTCAAGTACAAGTCGGTCATGGTGACCTTCTTGACAATGTTGATAGAAAAATGGTCTAGGAAAGCTTGAGCTACTTGGTTGAATGAGAAAATGAAGTGCCTAGGTAGAGCACTATACCAATCCAAATCAGGTCCTATCAAGGACATTGGGAATGTTCGCAAGAGTAAAGCATCATCATGAGCGATCAGATAACACCCATGTTTAAAAGACCACAAGTGTTGTTGTGGGTCTTCTTTGTTGTTAAATCAATTGAATTTAGGAATTTCCCCATCGTAGGGTATGGATGAATCGGGATGGACGGATGAATAGGCTCATTTTAAATATCATCGTATGTTAGATAGTTACATGAGTCGGGACACATATGCTTCCAATGTCTACATCTTGTCCATCATCATTTTGATAAGATCATTAGTACATTGTGATGATTGGGCACCCCCGCAGTATAAGGGGGTAGATAAGAAGGTTATGATTTGTGTGGCATCCTAGTATTTGGTGGTGTCCAGTACAAAATTGTGAGGGAGGGATGTAGGAATAGATGTAGGTGGCAAGTATCCTAAATAAGTGATAGATGAAATAGGGGGTTGTTGGTGATAAGTGTAGGTAGGTGGAGTGGACATAACAACTCTCATAGCAATTGGAGGAAGAGACTGCAGGATGGAGAGGACAATGTTTTGGAAGGGAGTATGGGCTTTTGACACCATGGGTGGCTGAGATGCAATAGGTATATGAGAGGTGGCGGGTGCAGATAGACCTACACTCAAGGTGGTTGATAAAGGCATGGTTGACATCATAGGAGCAATGATATCAAAGGCATGATAGATGCCGTAGTCACAGAGAGATATCGATGATGTAGGTCAAGTGGGACACCACATGTGGTAAGGTAGAAGAGGGTAAGGCCGAGCTAGTAGTAGTTGATGTGGAAGTGGGTACGAGGGTAAGAGGAATGGACATAGGCATGTCGTATACAAGTTTCCCTGATGAATCCCGAGTGGATGAATGGGATAAATAATATTGTAAAGCAACATGGGGTTTTGATCAAGGAGTCTTGTAAACTCCTCATCACGATATTGATGGTAATAGGCCGATTGGGATCCATATGTGATAGAATGGAAGGCGGCGATGGGCTAGGTAGGAGCTACCGGGAGGCTAACGTGAACACGAGGGCGTTAACCTATTTACGAGTCAAAACCATATGAATAATAGTAGACCTGTAATTTGAGCTCTGTAGATGGCACCGAAATAATAAGGAATGGAGAAAATGTTCATAAAAGGTGATAAATGATAGTTATTTTAATCAAAAGATTAAAACACGAGAGATCCGATGATGGTTGAGTAACCAAAGGTGTGTGACGAGAGGGTAACTAATGCTTGATGCTAGTTGGAGGACCGATATCGCCACTATGGAAAATAAAGGGACTTAAATTTGGCAACAAATGATGAAAATGGAGTAGATCTGGAATTTGATAGTGATTTCAGAGACACAGAGATATGGTGAGGTAATTGAGGAAATCCTAGAAAGAACAACAATGTGGTGAATGCTACTTTGGTTAAAATGACCAAAATAGTAGGAAATGACAACGGTAAACGGATGAAAGTCGATGAGGGAATCGATTGATTCGCTGAAATTATGCCATTCTTGAAATTTGTGAAAATATGGAAAAAATGGATTTTGGTGATTTAGATCAAGTAAAAGACCAACCCAGAAACTAAGTATGGCAATGATTGACCCTAACACACTCAAAAAGAGTTGGAATACACCAACTATTATTATGGAGTGTGAAGGGAAAGATAATGGAGAAAACGAACTCACACCTCAAAACATAGATCAAGCAAAAAGCTAAAAACACGAAATCCTATGTGGTAGATTTTATGTTCTGGCTTATGCCATTTTGGACTGACTTGTGAATATAGTAGAGTTTTTGGTTTGATAAAGGTGCCCTACAAAATCCAACAACTATGGATAGTTTCAGGTATGTTTTGGTGTGGGGATCCTTCTCTAAGATGATGACTAGATAGAGAAACTAGTTTGGAGCCCACTATCAATCCTTTGATTGTGTGATTGTTGACAACTTCTTCCAGAAAGATGTTGTTTAAGAAAATGAGTAATTTATTTTCAGTGGTTTGGTATAGAGAAAGAAGGGTGCAAAGTGTGAGCTACAATTCAATTCATCAACCATCAACTGGTCATGACTTCCAACATATAGGTTGCCCACAATTTTAAATGAGCTACATATGCAACACAGAAATGATATGCAAAGATTTTAGACCCAAATCCACAATGAAATTTGATGAGAGCAATGATGAAGAGGCAAGAGTATGTCTTTCACTAATGCAATACAAAATAGAAAGAAGCGTTCTTTTTAGTCCAAAATACGAGTGTCACTGAGACCAGTAGAAGAAAAATAATGTTCCAAGGGAGAAATTTTAATGTGAACTCTTTCAAAAGGAAATAGACACACAATGATTCACCTAGGAATGAACAATGCAAAAACCCCGATGGGTCCCACCAGGCGTGCCAAAATGTTTCACCTCAAAGTATGCAATAAAACAGATAAGGTAATGGTCAAGGAGGAATACCTATGATTATGTAGATGGTATGCATGCGTTGTAGAATTTGATCGATTAAAGGGTAAGTGCATGAAGTTGGGGGCCCAAAGTGAATAAAAACCTAAAAATGGATGAAACACGTACACGTTTTGCTAAAATGCACTCATTTTTAAATTTATTTGGTTTGGTAATTATCGAACCTATAATGTGTACTGCGTTTTAGAGAAGCCAAAACGTGTACAAGTTTTAGAGAAAAAACACGTACACGTTTTAGAATTCAAAATGCGTACGTGTTTTGTATATTATTGAGTATGTATGTGTATTTGGGTGTCTTATACTTACAAAAATAAATGTTTATTATACTTTCATTTATTATTTCTTATACTTTTATTATTTCTTATACTTTAAATTTATTTTAGTAAATATAAGAAAATAGGGTCACTCTGCACCTGATGGAAGTGGTCCCATAGCTCCAATAGTTATAATCTAGAAGATAATTTTTTGAAATCTAATATGGTCAATACTTACTCATTTTCAGGATTTCAACAAAGGACCTAAAACTTTCAGGGCATATATATTGTAGTCGGTATTTGTTTTGGGAAATCATATAGTCGTTTTAAGGTTTTTGACCTTCTAAATTGGATTTTAGCCCTACCACTGCTTGAATTGGTACCAATTTTTAAATTTGGTCCATAATTCATTTTAGTGACCATGAATCAACTCTATGATGCTTGTCTACTTCTTACTAAAAAGAGATCCTCACTTTGTAGATAGAGGATTGTTCTCTGAATGGGATTCTTGTCCTATTGCCAAAATGAGGTGATTGTAATGTGCCTCCTCCTTAAGGTGTGATAACACTACTAAGTGTTGAATGAGTTTTTACGAATAGTACCAAGTGAATTGCATCAAGTGAACTCAGATGATTGCTCATTCTTAAAAACATGGTGCTCCATATAAAGATCATCTCTCACCTTTCTTAGCTCTAAAAAAATCCTTTCATGGAATCAAATTCATGATTCTCATACATTTTTTTGCTCATATGTCACTTATGTAAACAAACGATTCCTTAATACTTCACACATGATCGTCCTTGGTACCTAGGTGACATGACTAGCTCATTTTAGCTTGTTTTGAAGGGTGTTCAATTAGCTACAAGATGGCCAAAAATGTGTTTTTAGGCCTTCAGAGGAAGTAGTATCTCATCAAAACTAAATGAGTCAATTGATCACCTTAGACATTATTCCCTACACACTAAAAACATGTTGAATGATCTTATTATGACTTTCCTTTGGGTGAGGGTTTATGATTTAGGGTTTAGGGTTTAAGACTCAAGGTTTAGGGTTTAGGGCTCAGGGTTTAAGGCTCAAGGTTTAGAGTTTAGGGTTTAAGTCTCATAGTTCAGATTTTAGGGTTTAGGGTTTAGGGCTCAGGGTTTAGGGTTCATGGTTTAGGGTTTATGGTTTAAGGTTTAGAGTTTAGGGTTTATGGCTTAGGGTTAAGGGTTGAGGGTTTAGGATTTAGGGTTTAGGGTTTAGGGCTCAAGGTTCGGGTTTTAGTGTTTAGGGATCGGGGTTTATGGCTCAAGGTTTAGGGTTTAGAGTTTAGGGATCGGGGTTTAGGGTTTAGGGTTGAGGTTGAGGGTTTAGGGCTTAGGGTTTAGTTTTGAGGGTTTAGGGGTTGAGGATTTATGTTTGAGGTTCAAGGTTTAGGGTTTTGGCTTAGGGCTTAGGGATTAGTGCCTAGGGTTCGGGCTTAGGGTTCGGATTTAAGGTTTAGGGTTTAGGGATCATGGTTTAGGGTTTAGGGTTTAGGATTTAGGGCTTAGATTTTATGGTTTAGGGCTTATGTTTTATGGTATATGGTTTAGGGTTCAACACTTAGGGTTTAGGGATTAGGACTTGGGGTTTAAGGTTTAGGGTTAAGGGTTAAGGGTTTAGGGTTTAGGGTTTAGGGTTTAAGGTTTAAAGGTCAGGGTTCAGGGTTTAGGGAAAAGGGTTCAGGGTTTAGGGTTTAAGGCTCAACATTTAGGGTTTAGGGTTTAGGGGTTAGGGTTTAGGGCTCATGGTTTAAGGCTCATGGATTAGGCTCACCCATTCACTCATTATAATGTTCTATGTCTTACCCATTCTTATAAGTATTGACAAAGAGTATTCAACTAAAAAGGGTTCATCTACTTCATAGGTAGAACATTCAAGGGAGTCATCACAATTTGATGTCTTTCATCTATTGATATTTTAAAGGAGGGAAATTATAGATATCCAAGAACAATTTGGTACAAATAAATGTTACCCAATATAGCTATCTTCTTTTTCCCATTGCATGCGAACTATTTCACTCACTGTAATGTTCTTTGTCTTACCCATTGTTATTAGTATTGATAGAGAGTATTGATAGAGAGTATTCAACTAAAAAGGGTTCATCGAATTTGTAGGAACAACATTCAAAGAGATTTAAAAAAATTATGTCTTTCATCTCATTGATATTTTGAAGGAGGGAAATGCCCACCTCTCATAAAAAGGTAGTTGCAAAAGCAGACTTAACGATGGTTCTAAGCACAAGACTAACAAATATGGTCCTCGATATTAAAAAGATGAACTCACTCATGATACCTACTGAAATATATGAGGTTTAGGGGTTAGATCTTAGGGTTTTGGATTTAGTGGTTAGGGTTTACAGCTCGGGCTTAGGGTTCTAGGTTAAGGGTTAAGGGTTTAGGGTTCAAGATTTAGTAGTAAGGGTTTAAGGTTTATTATTTTTGTTTTAGGGTTTAGGGTTTATAATTTAGGGTTTAGGTCACGAGTTCAAGGTTTAGGGTTTAGTGTTTAGGGCTTAGGGTTTAGGGCTCAGGGTTTAGGGTTTAGGATTTAGTGCTTAGGGTTTAGATTTTAGGTTTTAGGGGTCAGATTTTATGGTTTATGATTTAGTTTTTAGGGTTTAGGGTTTGGCATTTAGAGTTCATGTATTATGGTTCGGGGTTTAAGGTTTAGGACCTTTAGGATTTAAAATTTAGGGCTTAAGGTTTAGGGATCATGGCTCGGGGTTTAGGGTTTAGGGGTTAAGATGCATGGTTTAGGGTTTATTGCTCGGGGTTCGAGGTTCGAGTTACGGGTTTAGGGATTAGAGCTCGGGGCTCTGGATTTTGGTTTAGGGCTCGGGACTCATGGTTTAAGGTTTAGGGTTTAGGGCTCATGGATTAGGGTGTAGGGTTTAAGGCTTAAGGTTTAGGGTTTATGGTTTAGGGATTAGGGTTTAGGGTTCATGGTTCATGGTTTATGCCTTAAGGTTTGGGGTTCAATGTTATTGGTTAAAGGTTTAGGGTTAGAGCTCGAGCTCGGATTTAGTGTTTAGGGTTTAAGGCTTAGGGTTAAGGGTTTAGGTCTAGGGTCTAGGGTTTAGGATAAGGGTTAAGGGTTTAGGTTTTAGGGTTTAGGGTTTAGGATTTAGTGTTTAGGATTTAAGATTTATTATTTATGGTTTAGGGATTAGGATTTAGGGTTCATGGTTCATGGTTTATGGCTTAAGGTTTGGGGTTCAATGTTATTGGTTAAAGGTTTAGGGGTTGGAGCTCGGGGATCTGGATTTAGTGTTTAGGGTTTAAGGCTTAGGGATTAGGGATTAGGGTCTAGGGTCTAGGGTTTAAATTAAGGGTTAAGGGTTTAGGTTTTAGGTTTTAGGGTTTAGGATTTAGTGTTTAGGGTTTAGGATTTATTATTTTGGTTTTAGGGTTTATGGTTTAGGTCTCATGGTTGAGGTTAAGGGTTTAGGTCACAAAGTTCAAGGTTTAGGGTTTAGTGTTTAGGATTTAGGGCTTAGGGCTCAGGCTTTAGGGTTTAGGATTCAGTGTTTAGGGTTTAGGGTTTATGGGTTAGGGTTTAGGGTTTAGGATTTATTTTTCAAGGTTTAGGGTTTAACATTTAAGGCTCATGGTTCATGGTTTAGGGTTTAGGGCTTAAGGCTCAAGGTTTAGGGTTTAGGGCTCATGGGTAAGGGTTGAATATTTAAGGATTAGGGTTTAGGGATTAGGATTTAGGGTTTAAGGTTTAAGGTTTATGGTTTAGGTTTTAGGGTTTAGGGATCATGGTTTAGGGTTTAGGTTTAGGGCCTTGAGTTTAGGGTTTAAGGTTTAGGGTTTAGGGTTTCGATTGTAGAATTTAAATGCTAAAAGATTTAGGTTGAATGTTGAAATCCTAAAAATTACCTATGTATTGACCAAATTATACTATAAAAAACTATCTCCTAAACCGTGACTAATGGAGTTTGTCGACTAGTTCCATAAGGTGCGAGTGACTCTAATTTATTATATTTACTAAACTAAATAAGGTGCAAAGTGACCCTAATTTCTTATAAGAAATAATAAAATATAAATAATAATAAATGAAAAACTTATACTTAAACATTTATTTTTTTAAATAGAAGCATGTTAAAAGCATATACAATGTTTATACTGTAAAGAATGTGTACACGCGTTTCGTGTTTTTAATTTTTCTAAGCCATGCCTCAAGGCTTGGGATCCGGTTTGGATCCCCAAACCTGAGGCATGGACTTGCACAAACACATCAAACAATGTGTTTTTTCAGGAAAATGTAAAAATGTCACTTCCTCCATGATAAATCAACATAAAACAATCAATTTGTTTTAAAAAATTATACCACAACGTAGAGAATAGTTTCTTCTTTCTAAAAATATAATTTTTCAAATTTTACTACTAATATAAGGTTTGCATATTATTTATTTTCTAGCTATTCATTTTTATAGATATTTTTTGAATTTTAAATATGTATATCTTTCATCATGTTTCTTTTTTTGGTCATCAAAATTGAAAAAAAAATATACTAGCACAAACTAGGTCTAATTCTATACATATTTAAAAAACAAATCTAATTTTTGATATTTTTGAGATAGTTAGGGGGCACGGTTGGAGCTCCGCTATTTTTCAAATCATAAAATTTATGTACTAGAAAAATCATTAAAAATAAATATTTGCTAAAAAAACTTTAAAAATTCTAGTACAAACTAGATGCTCCTAGCTATCTTTCCACCAAAGGGTTTTCAAAACTACTAAATGGTGCTCAAAAAAATGGTGGGGGCACGAAAGTCACTATGTTATGTTTTTTTAACAAAAATAGGAACACTTGTTGGTATTTTAGTTATTTGACCCACTTAAACCTATCTATTTAAAATAAAATTTAGTAATTTAGAAACTAGACTCAAAATTTTATGATTCATGTTTACACAACATCTTCCAATTTTGAGTGTAACTATTTAAAAAAACTCATACAAGTTGAAGTTTTTCATTTTCATAAAAATGCATCCACTTAAGACCCCCTTTTACCCCCAACTTGGTGCGCTTACCACGAATGTGAGAGATTTCCTTTGGCTAGGAGGAACAACATGTATAAGAAACAAAACAAGACCACCAAATGATATTCATAGCGAAATGAATGTGGATCGCATAGTGATTGCTAGTTCTGGGAAGTGTGATACTTCCTAGATGGCTACCAATCTAATGTTTTTATTAAATTAATTAAAGTAAATATGAGAAATAAAGGTCCTATTACGACACTTTGATTTAGGTATCTCAAAACGTTATCACAACACTAGATTAAACAAAATATTGAAATACAAACTAATCTAGCATTAAGCAAGGTATGTTTCTCGGTTGGGGAAGGTCACAGAGTCATTAGGTAAAGAACATTTTTGGTCATTTTGTAGATAATTGAACACCCTTCAAAACAAGCTAAAATGAGTTAGTCGTGTCATCGAGGTATCAAGGACCATCATGTGTGAAGTATTAAGGCATCCTTTGTCTACATGAGAGACATATGAGCAAAAATATAGTCATTTTTACTCCTATCACAAAAGGAAGAAACCCCATGTGTGTTGGCCTATCACCCAGCAGTAGCTAAGCACTCACCTAAGGCACACATGGGTATCGAGTCTCTCTTTTATGTGAGTTTAGTGGGAAGCATCATCTATGATTACTTGTAAGAGTATTTAGGAAGTTAAGACAAACAAGAACCATAGGGCTCAGAACGGCCTCTAGATCCTTGCAGTCACTCAGATCAAGGCTTTTAACATAATCTAGAACATATATTATAACAGAAAGAAATATACAAACATCCATTCTTAGCATGAAAGGACAGAGAACTCATATGAGAGAAATATGCATTAAAACCATTGATATCCATGTCTATTTATAACAGGTAACCTCATTATATTCATTGGTTCATTACAGAGTGTCACAGAGAGCAGACCACAGTCATGCGTATCACTAGACGTATGTAACTAAGCTAAAAAAAAGAAAATAACAACTTCCATGCTTAGTACATTCTTTCCCGAACCCAAAATATCCACTCGCAGCAATTCTGCAGAGCTCCACTCACTTTCTAACCCGCTATTCCCTATGTATATCTCCCCATATGTCTATATGTCTCCATGTATCTCTATGAAGATGTATATGTGTATATCGGTATATCCTCTACTCCATAGCACTTGTATTTATAGCTTTCCCAGGCTTCCAACTCACCTTCTAGCGCCCTCAGATTGGATGCCAAGTGTCGATTGTGGTCCTTCATGCGAGCATGCTCCTCCAGGCCTGAGCTTTCCACTTTATCTCATGATGATATTCTAGAAGATTCCATCTGGGGCATGCTCTTTCATGGGTCAGCCTATCACTAGGTTGGCATCTTATCCGCACACAACCGATCACGCTTTTCACGTGTTATACCTTGGGTGCCCAAATTGACTAAGTCCCGAGCCTCCTTTCGCGCGTCACACATGCTTTATGTGCTTCCTTAAACCTTTCTCTAAGTACGCTTTTCCCTTACACACCATTCTATAACCGGGATCCCATGCACCTATGCGCCTTCATACTTGGTCAATATTCCAAGGGCCCAACATCACTCCACACTACGCCTATTCTCCATCCTCGAAAACACTCTACTTAACTGAGATGCATGTTGCCGTAAAGAATTTTAGTGATAGCCTTACATTTTGCAAAAGAATAAGGGAATGAAAGAATGGGGAGAGAAGAAATATTGGGGGCATTAGCTTAGCATGCTAGGGAAATCCCCTGCAAGTCGACCTCCAATTTGTTCCATGAATCAACCTCACCCTTCGTCTTCCAAAGCAGAGGTCGTGGCACTGGATGTTTACCTCATCAAAAGTTAGGCCAATCCTCAGGTGCCCAAAGTGTCAACAATATTTTCCATCTCCTTGCCCAGTCTTCAAGTGTGTCCATCCTTCGGTGATCGAGGATATAGCTCCTTCATCATGTTTAGATTGAGCCCCTTAGTTCCTCAATCTCCTCGGATTTTCTTTCTACATCTGTCAGGACTTTATCCCTCTCCACCCTATTTCCTTTATTCTTCTCCTAGAATTCTTTTAGCTTTACTTCATGGGTAGCAACCAAGGCACTTGCTACCTTATCCCTGTCTGCACATTTTTCATATGCGGCCTTAACAGATTGGGAAGCAATCTTTACATCTGCGAGCACCTTGTTATACTCAGTAATGAGCGCTACCACCTTCAGCTTGTCTTCTTCCTTCAAGCACGCTACTTCCTCCGCAGACTCCAGGGCCAATGGTCATCTCTCCATGGTGAGGATGTACATTAGGTCTTCTAAGCATTCCAAAGTTGATGTGTACCTCTGAGGGATTGGTGCTAGGTCTAGGTGCTTCAATATGATGGCACTCTTGATCGACTCCACCTTCTTGTAGACTTCTTGCACCTTTGTCTTCTCATCTTTGAGCTCATGCCTCAGCTATGCACTGATCAACTCCTCTTGCTTCAAGTTCCTAGCCATCTCAGCCAACTCCTCTTCTTTCTTGGCTAACTTCCCCTCTAGAGCCCTTATGCTGTCATTTTATGCGCAAATAGCCTTGCCTCTATCTCAACCATGACCTTATTAAGAGCATTGCATACTTGCTCATCTGAGAGCTCCTAAGCATTCACTAAGGGGTTGTCTCCCTTAGATTCTGGCAACGTGATGAGTGCTTTCTGGTAGAATTCAAAGTTTGGCTTGTCAATGTGGGACTCGAATGCCCAAGAAAGCATCTTCTTGGTCCTGGGGTATGCACCCTCCTTTTCAAATGACCCCATGGCTAGAAGCCTTTCAGTGGGTATAGTGCTCTAGAACCATGCACGTAACACCTTCCTTGAGTCATCAATGTAGCTCATTATTGGCCTTTGCTCTGCATCAAGAGCCCTTCTCCTTGAGTGTGCTCCTTTTGGAAAAATTACAGTTAGGCTAGGACCTCCTCCCATACTAGCTTGCTTCCTCTCACTGTCTTCCTCTTTTCCTTCCTCCAACACTATATCTGCATTGTGCTCCAACTCTTGGTCTACCAAGACCTCGAGCATTCTTTGTGCTTCTCTCTCCACCCTCTCGTGATCTACTCCTTTTTGAATCTTATGGGTTCCTACTTTTCCACACTATCCTCGCCTTTCCCATGTCTTGGGAGCCTTCCTCACTTATGTACTCTTTCGCCGTGAAAAACGAATTCATGTTTCTCCTATCCACTCTCTTCTCCAGTCATATGCTTCCGGACATGTGGCTCTTGTCCCTTTCAGGTTCATCCTCCCCGCTGTCACCTTCTCCACTCTCATCCTCTCTTTCACCCAGGTGTTTCTCCAAGCTTTCGGTCTCCTCCGAGTCAACTTCTTCTTCTATCCTCTGATTTTTCTTGGTGAGGTTACTTTGGTGCCTCTTTCTCTTGTCTTCTCTTTTCCTAGGGACTTCTTTCTGTGCACATAAGTACTAGGCTTGGCACTTGTCGACGGCATGCTCACTGTCGAGCCATCTGCACACTTGGTGCTTCTCCTTCTCTTCCCCTCTTCTTGGGTGTGGGCCCCTTCCTACCCATGATATCTTCAAGTATGAAGACCTCATTCTCCGGGTACGCACCCTTCTCAAACTTGGGCCTTATGCGGAGGTACACGCACATTGTGGATCCTCTCTTGTAATGGGCAACTTCACCGGCCTTGTCATTTGTATCTCGTACGATACATATCTCTCTATGTATATGCACTTGCCTCTAGGGTAGTTCAGCTTCTTGGGTGCATTTCTCTGTGCTCCTAGTCTAGACTACCCAGCTCCAGCCTCAACTTTTTGGACTCCATGAATCTATTTACTCCTACTTAGAAGTATTGAGCTATGAACGTGAAGGGAAGCTTGCACCATGGGCTCCAAGACTCATCTACTAGTCTGAACCTACCCAAGTAGAAGTGTTGGTACACCACAAATTCGGCTTCTCCTTTAGTGACTATCGCCGAAGTTGCTTAGGAATCCTCCATTCTACCCGAATGCGTTCCTCAAGCACGTGTACCACTTCTCCAGGCATGCCTTGTGGGGTGCTTGACATTGTGTCGCACGCATACTTCTCAAACCTCTTCGCGGGTGAAGGGTCCTTGGTAGGGTATTCCCATACAAACTTGTCTGACGCATCTGGTACTCCAATCTTCGAAAACACTATAGTTAACAAGATGTTGCCGAAGAGGATTTTTTCCCCCTCCTTCACGCAACTGATAATTTCCTCTGTATTGTATGCATGTAGGTTATAGATGGTTCCCTATATAATTTTCCTGCAGACATGTAACCAAGGCATATTGACCTGAGTCCATCTCTCCTGGCCATTTAGCTTTGTTACTAGATGTGCAGCCATCTTCATCACTTTGTGTCCTTGATGTCTGAGATGTCGTAGTATCTCGACCCTTTCTTGCAGTGTATTCAGTAATGGTTTCTTGAATTTCCTCCTTGTTGCTCAGGTCATCATCTAGGCTAACTCCTTGGCATTTGAGGCCCGTGAACTGTGAGATGAGTTGAGGAGTAATGTGCATCTTGCACCCTACAAAATGGAAGTAATCCTCATGTACTCGTGACATCAGCCATTGATATAGGCACTCTAGCTTTCCAAAATAGGGAAACTCATAGAGTTGCAGCAATCCTACCTTCTCCATCTTGACCTTTACATCATCATTGTAAATGGGAAACCCTTCTGGTGTCTATTTATTTATGGGGTGCACTAACTCCAGTGCCATCTCCTTCTTGATCGTGCTCATTTAATGGTTGTAATTTCTCACAGGCATGTTCCTCAGATGAGACTCCCATTCCTTACCCATCATTACCCCGTCAGAATCTTATCTCTCGCATACCACTCTTCATTCGTACTTGTCTCGGGATCTTGCTGCTTGGCCTTTGCCTTTCCCTTTCCTTTCTTTGGTGTCATTTTCTACGTCCTCTTACCCCTTCACTTACTCCTTGTCACTATGATTTTCAACTTCCTCCAGTCTCAGATCTCAATGCAGTGAAGAAAATCACTTTTCCCGTGCCTCGGCTTTGTAAAACCCTAACTTGGGATATTGCTTCCATAAAACGGAGCCTCTTCACAAACCTTCTAATGCCTATGAAATCCCTTCTGGTTTACATATTCAAACTTAGCTGCTCGCACCTCACCCTTGTAGATTCTTCTTCACATGATCAAATTTTAGAAGCCCTAGTTTTCCACAAATGCACAATCGCTTCTCTCTATTTGCAAAGTGAAAATGAAAGTGCCTCGACCCTTTATTTATAGTTTTTCCCTTTTTGATCATTAAATGCTACTTCACCTACCATCGTACCTTGCTCATTTAATGTAGATTTTTCAAGCAAATCCTGTCTTCAGCGCCTTCACTTGCGTGCCCAACCTTGCGTGAAAACTCTTCCAACCTTATGGCGCGCAACCAATCCAACCTGACAGGAGACTCTTGCATGTGTGTAACCCACACCGAAGGCACTTCTTTTGTCCTGATCCTTGCTCTCACCTACCTCATGTTATTTTCAAATGTGCTTTCTCCTCCTTAGTACATGGGATCTACAAGTAGCTTTACCCTAGCACCAACCGTTCTTTTATCTTCTCTTTATATACCTCTTTCAACCCGGCCATTCAACAAGGATTTTCAACACAACTTTCTTTGTACTTTAATCATGTGCTTCTTCACTTTTCTCCACCCCACACTTAAAGCGATGCGTAGTCATCTCGTGCACTCATAAATTCTCCAAAAATAGCAATAAGGTTACCAACGTAAAGGGAAACACAAAAAAGGAAAAAGCATAAAGGAAACTTCTAAACTAACTGGAAAAACTACCTTATTTACAAACATCAAGAAGACTTATTTATAGTAGGGCTTCAGCCTACTCCCATTGAAGTGTCCAGGCAGCTTCGTCCCATCCAACGACTTGTAATTGGCACACACCCAAATCAAGGATGTATGAGATTGTGTAAGGACCCAACCAATGGACTTTCAACTTCCCAGATTGCACAAAAACTTGGAATCATATAGTAACACCATCTGCCCAACCTCAAACTTCTTATTTCTAATATGGCGATCATGCCAAGCATTTTACTTTACCTTTTTGCTATTTATCTCCATCGAGCAAGTGATCGTCTCTCATCCAGTTTCATTAGCTCCTCAATTCTTTCTTCCAGCGCTTGTTCATCAGCTAACCCTCCTGCGCGCTATTCGCAGAGAAGGCAACATAAATTCAACCGGAAAAATAGCTTCCACGCTAAACACCAATTAAAAAGGTGTGGATTTGTTTAGTCTTTTATACGTTGTCCTATAAGCCCATAATACTTCCGATACCTTTTCATCCCAATCAAGTCTTCCAACATCATAGATTTTGGTTAAGGTATGACTCAATATCTTGTTGAATGCTTCCGCGGTGCCATTTACTTGTGGGTGATAGGTCATAGTCTTGTGATGAGCCACCATGAACTCGATAACAGATTCTCATGGTATCATTCAAGAAATGCATACCGCTATCACTTTGGTTAGACTCAACAGGCATCCATACCTTGTGATAATGTTCTCCCATAAAAACTTTCCATTGTTGCTTTGCATCATGCAATCTTTAATCGGGCTGCTCCCGCCCACCTTGTGAGATAGTCTCGTGTAAGTGATGACATAACGTGACCTAGTCCTCCACGCTGCCGTGTATTAGGTGCTATAAAGTCTATTGCCCACTTTTCAAAAGGCTCCGTGCTAGGAATAGGGTGTAAAGGTAGTTCATCTCTCCTTCTGGTTTTCCAATGCGCCGACAATGGTCACACGTTTACAATAATCTCTATAATCTTTGTGTGAAGGTTTCCCACCATCAACTCCGCCATTAATATCTTGTGCGCAAGGTGGCATCACCTACATAATTCCCACCCACACTTTCTCCATGTGCTTCCTCCATGATGGTCGCGCTCATGCTCTAAGACACACCTATGCAAAACTTCATCACATCCCAACTTGTATAAGTCTCCACTGATTAACATGTAGGGCACGGTGTTTATGGCCAACTACTTTTTTTCCAATGCCTTCATTCCATCTCGGTGCCACGGCTTCTTGTAAGAATACTACAATCTCCTTTAAATCCGAGAGTGCGCTGCTGCAACCTAAGTAGTTGCACGTCTAGCATTGCTTCCTCAATACTCACGCATCCTCCCCTGAATCAATTCTTGACAGATGATCAGGCCCACAGTTACTTTTCCCAGGTTTTACTACAACGGTGAATTCAAATTCTTGAAAGTACAACACCCATCGACATATGCGCCCTTGAAGAACGGGTTTTGTTTACCAAATACTTTAATGTCATGTGGTCGGTGTAGAATATAAAAGGTGTTACCAAAGCAGATATTGTAGAAACTTGAAGAGCGCGTAGATCATTGACAATGCCTCGCTCTCGATTGTGGTATAATTCTACTTTGTTGGTGTCGACTTCCTTTACAAAATAGAGAGGATGATAAATAATCTATTTACAAGGTTGTGCAAGCACCGCTCCAATGGCGGTTCCTAACGCATCTACATAAACATGAAAGGGCTTGTCCCAAGAGGGAAACCATAAAATAGGCACGGTAATAAGCCTATCTTTTAATGTATCAAATGCCCTCTGCTGCGCCTCTCCCTAATGGAAGACACTTTTATGTCTAAGAAGTTCCTCTAACGGCGCAATGATCTTGGCATATCCCTTAATGAATTTTTGTAATAGCCCACATGCCTAAGGAATCCATGCACTGTGCTCTGGCTAGTAGGCTCCTTAAGCCCACAATAACTACAAATTTAGTAGGATCTACCAGCAAGCCCTCCTTACATATGATATGCCCCAATAAAGTCCCAAAGGGGGTAGCAAACACACATTTCTTAATGTTGAGGGATATCCTCAATTGCCTACACCTCTCAAACATTAACCTCAAATTGTCACAATGGTCTTTAACCAGACCATATATTGTCCAGTCATCCAAATAGACCTAAAGAAATTTATGGATGAAGTCTTGGAATGCTTGCACTACTATGCGCAAAAAAATAGCAGCGCATTCTTCAACCCAAAGGGCATGACCATATATGCAAAACTTCCCCACTCGGTGGCGAAATTTGTCTTCTCTTGGTCTTCCTTTGCAATCTAGACTTGGTGGTACCATGAAAATCCATTCGTAAAGGAGTAGATTTCGTGCCCAACGACTCCTAAAATTTCTTCAGTGAAGGGGGTCATAAATGGATCAATGACGTAAACTGCATTCAATTCCCTATAATCCACACAAATCCTAATCCACCCATATTTTTTTGATGTTGATTACCATCAAACTTATCCATTCCGATTCTTCCACTACCTCAATGATCCCAGAAGCTATCATTTTGTCTATCTCCTCCTTAACCTTTACGCGTAAATTGGGATTCATCCGGTAGGGCATTTTCCTGATTGAGTGCGCACCATCCTTCAAATTTATCTTCATTTCCCCCAAGGAGTGGTGAACACCTTTGAGCTCATGGTACCCACGCAGGAATAAATCCTCAAATTCACGCAATAGATCAATGATCTTTGATACTTCCTTCTCTGTCTAGTAATCCCCAATAATAGCTTCCTTAGGTTCTTCTTCGAATCGGTGTTAACTTTCTTCGTCTTTAAAGGCTCATGGTAGGCACACACACAAGAATCTACATTGTCCACTACCTCATAAATTCCTAAACAAAGGCTAACATCTAAGCTTTTTTATTCCTCTCCATCAATCACATATACCAACTTTCCCTTCTCTTTTTCCAAACACGCGCGCTCAAGCTGTAACTCTTCTGTTTCCTCAACTTCTTCAAAGCGCACCACTACACCTGGTTCACCTAATAATTCCAATAGCCTATCCTCTGTCTTGGCACTATCCCCCATGGTAAGGCACTTGATACCTGACGAGGCCTTATCAATCGATGGCTTGTACTCCGATACTCAAAGGTTTGAATAAGGTTAGCCACGAGCTCCTGCCAATTCCTCATCCGGCAGCGGTGTATCTCCGAATGAATGTATCATGCGTGTGCACAACCCTACAGTGTAGAATATAACTTGTGCACCCAAAGGGATGGTGGAAAAGCTTCTGTGCCTTCTCTCCAGATCCATTCACACTCCTGGATATGGAAAGAGGCGGGCTCCTTCCCATGGTAGTCCTTGATGATGGCGGGTACATTACTCCTAGAAAATATGACAGAGAGCAATTCTTACCTCGTGCCACTCTAAAAGGCTCTCCTGATGTGTGGTCCACCAACAAGCTTATGCTTGAGTAAGACATAACTCAACATCCCTCTCTATTCTTTCTCATTCTTCCACTGAGCTTCTACCTCCTATAGAAAGATCTTAGGGAAGGCTCCTCCTGAATATTTGAGTAGTTCTTTTCCTCTAAGGTGCCTAACCGCGTGTGCCTTTGTTACCTTGGTCACCGAATCTCTCAACTGCCATCCCATTAATTCGTAAGTTCCATGTGCCCAATTGTCACACGCGATCGACTGTATCACTCACCGACGAGCATCTTTAAACTGGATAACCCTGTTAGTAGGGCGTATCATCTCGGGGTCTCGATTGAGCACACATATATCCTATCCCGAACTTCTTCTCCCAACAGGTTTAATATAGGTTGTCGACTTCCAATCAACTAGGGGTATAATGACTCGCTCCTCTTTGTTCTCGAAGCTAATGTACCCTTTGTTGAACCGAAGGTCCACATTATTCTTGTAACACCAGGGCGCCCAAGTAGTGGTGGGAAATTTTCCACCTTGGTGAGCGCTAAGACTTCAAAGTCCCCAGTAAATTTGGCTCCCTGGATAGTAAAAGTTGCATCCTTCAAGACACCAATGGGAATTACCTTAGTTTTTTTGCCATATACAACAAATTTGAAGATGGCTGTAATGCAAGTCTCCCCATCTTATGTCATGCATCCAAAGTTAGAACATTAACCTCTGCGCTAGTGTCAATGAGTATATTGTTAAGGAGCCATCCATCTACAACTGCATTCAATGTAATCTCCTTGTCATAGTTGAGGCTGTGAGGGGGAAGGTTTGCATGCAAGACTTATCTCTCGCACTCTTCTCCGGTGATTGGTACCTTCTCTCTCAACCAGATCTTAGCAAAGGAATGATTTTCTCCTGCCTTAGTATTTTACACACCTCCTTGACCTCATCCAGGTCATCCTTTTGCACCTCGACTCTCCTCCCTTGTTCCTCCTTTCTAGATTGCTTCTTTAGACACTGGATCTCCCCTTGTAAGCTTCGAATAACATCCATGGTGTCCTGATATATCTCCTTTTGATGCGCGGGGTCTGGATAATTTCCATGTATGACCTCTTCTCTTGAAACCAAGTTCTTATGTCTTGGTACCTCTCTTGCGCGCATGGCTTCTGCCCTTGTTGTTACCAAGATAGGCTCTAAACCTTCATCCCAGTGTTACCGAGGCATCCACCGTATGTCCGCCTTCTTGATCTTGACCATCGCAACACCCTTGTCTTTCCGATGCTTTGCCGATTCATATGCTCAAATAGTTTCGAGCACTCCTCATACTTATGCTTCTTTCCGCACCATGAGCACTTTAACAGTCCGGCACTCACGCTTGTAATGTTCTCAGACCCACGGTTGAAACATGTTCCATGTGGGAATTCACTCCTTCCTCCTCCACAGATTACCTCGACCACGAGAATATTCCTCAAAAACCTCTCCCATGCATGCCCCCCATCTGTGTGCTCCTCATAATGATGATCATCATTTTTAGAACCACTTTGCAATGCTTTGTCTGCAGCGTACCCCATGATCAATGGCCTCATGGATCGATTAATGAGACTACAGTCCTTAGTATCATGGGTTGTGGAGGTGAAAATTTTACAATAACAAGATACATTCTTCTTGATTACGCGTTGCAGCAAGGGACACCTACTTGCATCATGGTCTCCATGACAGATTTCACAATCTACCGTCACAACAAAATGCCCCTCCTCAGGAAATTATCCTTAACGTGCCCCTCTATCTCACAATCTGTGCACCATAAACCACTATGCAAGTCTCATGGACTGAGTTCACAGATATTTTTTCCAACTGTTTGGCCATAGTAGCAATCTGAGCCTCCAGGAATGGGCTAACGCCAGTATCAATACTACCAATAGCCTCGGCATGCAAGGCAGCTTCCAATGCTTCACACGGGTCTATAAAAGTCTTATGAGACAAGACCCTTCTAAAAGGGGTGATCAATCCTCCAACAAACCACTATGCATGCTGATAAGGATGGATATCATATGATAATTTAGACAAGAGAGTTTTAAAGCGCGCATCATACTCCCGCACACTCTCTGCCATTCCTTGTTGAATCTCTTTCAAAGCGCTAATGCTTTTCTACTCAAACTCAGGAATGTGGAACTCTACCAAGAATGAATTCTTTAAGGTAGTATAGTCCACCACCATTTGATGAGGGTCATAATTTCTATACCAGCTATGCGTGCGCCCTTGCAATGTGGTCGCAAACTAACTAGCCTTTTGTTACGTGTTGTGATACCCTTCGCGCACTATAGCAGCTCACATTTGTGAACATGTTCCATTGCATCCTCAATGCCCATGTAATCTGGAAAATGCAGAGACATTTCAAAGAATACTTGAGGTGGTGGCTGGGGTCCCTATCCTCCCGAGCCTGATCCTTGGTTCCCACCAGTGTTTCCTCCATCGCCTGATCCACCAAGTCCATCGAGTCCTATGCCTCCAAAGCCACCAGGATCCACCGGAACCACTTTGGGTCCAATAAGGCCGTAGGAGATGTGCCAAGCACCCCACGGTTCCACCGCTGTGCACCGATGGTCTGTGATAGCACCCCACTACCACTACTTTGTCCCGCGCCACTCCCTGATGCAAGACCGAAAGCTTGTATACCTGCCCCTTGTCCAAAGAATCCTCAAAATACTAGAATATGTGCAGCCATAGAAGAAGGAATTGAAAATTTATATCTCCTAGGCGTGGATCATCTCTTCCACTTATATCAACCGAGTCAATAAATATTCTTCTGGATCGGGAAAACCAAGTGTCGGGCTCGATCACCGGGTAGGTTCGAGATATGCACCAATGACTCTTCTTTCTCCGCGCAACAAACTCTCACCAGAAGCCGAAGGGGTCTCCCTCATGCGCTTGCCAAGATGGGGTAGCACAAACTACTCAGGTTCCATGTCCTCCGCGTGAACCTCAACTCCTTCCCGCAACGTCTGTCTCCATAGATCCATCACACTAGTAGCCTTGCATCATCTAAAAATCTCCCTTTCACGCACTTCACTATACTTGAGTTGTCTTTCTTCCCTCTCCTTTTCTATCATGATATCTGCCATCTTCCTCCACCCAAGCTCCCTTACCTAGTGCTCAGAATGGTTTAGCCAACCATTGGAAAAGCCTCTAAACTCATGGTAACCATCAATATCTTCATAGCTAGAGGAATAACACATAGAAACGTTCCTCTAGGTTCTCACAAAAATTCAAACTCAGCAACCTCTGGAAAAGAATACGTAGAAATGGCATATTCCAGTGTAACTAGTTAGTACTCCTCTCCACCAATGATCTACAACATGGGTCCATGTCAGATCTACATCCTGTAACCTTTGGTAGTCTTCTTTGGCCCATACATGTGATCCATAACGCCAACTTGATCTAGACGTATAGGCTAAAATCCATTCATATAACTCTACTGGGAAGCAATAGAATAAGGTCTCGTACAGATCATGGTAGAGGTTCTCTTCTACCCATCTACGTGCATTAAATTCAGGTCCAATGTTATATCTCCGAGAAAATTCATCCTTCGTGCTCTTGAACCATGATTCAACAATTTCCAATGTCAACCACTCTATCATTACTCATTAAACAGATCATGATGTATGCTATATCCCACTACAAATTTGAAAAGAGATCCCGGCAACGGAACCAAGATGTAGTCATTTTTACTCCTATCACAAAAGGAAGAAACCCCATGCGCACCGACCTATCACCCAATAGAAGCTGAGCGCTCACCCGAGGCACGTGCAGGTACCGAGTCTCTCTTTTATGTGAGTTTAGTGGGAAGCATCATCTATGATTACTGTAAGAGTATTTAGGAAGTTAAGACAAACAAGAACCATAGGGCTCAGAATGGCCTCCAAATCCTTGTAGTCACTCGGTGATCAAGGCTTTTAACATAATCCAAACATATATTATAACAAAGAAATATACAAACATCTATTCTTAGCATGAAAGGACAAGAGAAATCATATGAGAGAAATATGCATTAAAACCATTGATATCCATGTTTATATTTAATAGGTAACCTCATTATATTCATTGGTTCATTACAAAGTGTCACAGAGAGCACACCGTAGTCATGCATATCACTTTGGACGTATGTAACTAAGAAAAAAAAAACTACTTCCATGCTTAATACATTCTTTCCCGAACCCAAAATATCCACTCGCAGAATTCTGCGAGCTCTGCTCACTTTCTAACCCACTATTCCCTATTTATATCTCCCCATATGTCTATATGTCTCCATGTATCTCTATGAAGATGTTTATGTGTATATCGGTATATCCTCTACTCATGAGCACTTGTATTTATAGCTTTCTTGGGCTTCCAACTCACCTTCCAGCCCCTCAAATCGGATGCCAAGTGTCGATTGTGGTCCTTCATGCGAGCATGCTCCTCCAGGATTGAGCTTTCCACCTTATCTCATGATGATCTTCTAGAAGATTTCATCCGTGGCATGCTCTTTCTGGGCGACCTATCGCCAGTTGGAATCTTATCCGCGGCCACCGATCACACTTTTCATGTGTTCTGCTTTGGGTGCCCAAATTGACTAAGTCCCGAGCCTCCTTTCGCGCCGCTTGCTCTATGTGCTTCCTTAAACCTTTCTCCTATGCGCTTTGCCTTGCGCGCCATTCTATAACTGGGATCTCGCATGCCTACGCGCCTTCATACTTGGTCAATATTCCAGGGGCCCAACAAAAATCATGTATGATAATTGTGAATTTGATTCCATGAAAGGATAATTTTAGAGTGGGAAAGGTGAGGGGATGATCTTTATATGGAGGATCGTGTTTCTAAGAATGAACAATCATCTGAGTTTACTTGATGTAATTCACTTAGTACTATTCATAAAAACTCATTCAACTCCTAGTAGTGTGATCAAACATTAAGGAGGAGGCACATTACAATCACCTCATTTTGGCCATAGGACATGAATCCCATTCAGGGAGCAATCCTCTATCTACAAAGTGAGGATCTCATTTTAGTAAGAAGTAGACAAGCATCATAGAGTTGATTCATGGTCACTAAAGTGAATTATGGACCAAATTTAAAAATTGGTACCAATTCAAGTAGTGGTAGGGCCAAAATCCAATTTAGAAGGTCAAAAACCTACAAAACGAGTATATGCTTTCCCAAAACAAAGACCGACTACAATATATATGCCCTGAAAGTTTTAGGTCCTTTGCTAAAATCCTAAAAATGAGTTAAGTATTGACCAAATTAGATTTTGAAAAACTATCTTCTAGATTATAACTGTTGGAGCTACGTGACCACTTCGATCACGTGTAGAGTGACCCTAACTTCTTATATTTACTAAAATAAATTTAAAGTATAAGAAATAATAAAATTATAAAGAAATAATAAAAGAAAGCTTAAACATTTATTTGTGTAAGTATAAGCCCCTAAATAAACATATATAGTCCATACTATACAAAATGTGTATGTGTGATAACGAGTATGCGTTTCGTCTTAACTAAAACACGTATGCCTTATAATGAGTACACATTTTAGGCTCAGTAATTACCAACCCAAGAAAAATAAATTGCGACCACGTTATGGCAAAATGCGTATGTGTTTTAGTTGTTTTTGGGTTTTTGTCCACTTTTTGGCCGCCCAACTTGGTGCACTTACCCTTATATATCGATTGATCACCGGTTCTATAATTAAGATTATTTTTGTTAAATCATCGACACCTAACATCCTCGAGTAGAGGGGAAGAACATATGTGCACATATGTGTTATAATTTATAGGAATTAACATATACAAATGTGAATTCACAATAAAACTTATATAGAGGGAAGTTGATATTTCACCCTCATGGCTCATTGCTCCACCTGAAATCCCTAATGGAACTAGAAATAAAACTAATCAATGTATATTCCAACTAAATGCAATATCACTCACAAATTTTACGTTAATATCTCACGTTGCATAAACCATCGATAGTGGGAGATGACGCCATAAAAACACACCTTGTTAGCACCCATGTACTTTGTTAGTATAATTACTAATTAGAACATGCAAACTAGATAATCCAACGCACCATAAAATACAAAAAGAGTTAGTCCAAACCAATTTCACACTTCATGGATAGTCCACAAAGAGTTAGATAAAACATCATAATAATAAGCATATTACGAACCACGTAACTAAAAATAATTTGTCTGCATGTGTGTGTATGTATGTATGTACGTATGTATATGTATACATATATATATGCACATATATATATTATATATGTACATAAGTTTAAGTCGATACGTGAACTATATATCATTTCATTTAATAACACAATCGGGAAGGTGGAATCTTAGGTAGATTGAAATTGTCATGATGTTAGGAAAATAATGTTTACATTATTAATATTGTATGCATTATTATAATATTATGTGTGAGGGTGTAAATGAGTTGTTATTTAAACAACTCATATATAGTTTATTTGTTAGTTTGTTAGACCCGTAAAACTAATAAACGTGTTATTTTTTATTTGTTCTTCCTATTTATTAGGAAGTTGTTTAGCTATCTATATGGCTATATGATAGCCGGTGTATGGATTTCATGTAATGTAGAATGAAGATCATTTTGTTCGTGACAATTTGTTCTTGTGCCTTCATCTAGTATCGGAAAGCGGTGGATTTTTTATTTACATTTGGCAAGACTGCAATAGTGTGTGTTATGGCAGTTTGGGAATGTCACATTATTCATTTGATTGACAAATAAAATGTATAGTTGGACCATGCTATATAAATATAAGTCCTATTGCATGACTGGAGCCTATACATGAGACCAATTAATCCATTGAAAGAGGTGTTGCAATTTAGAGTGAGGTGTCATTATTGCTGAGAATATATATGATATCTTGAATGTGCATTAAAGACTTTGTCCTTTTGCCATTCAACAATTTTTGCCGCATCTATTCTCATTAAGATACTCTTTCAATCTAGTCAATATATATTTATGTTGTTTCATTTTTTCTTAAAAGCGAATTAGACTTGTCACATGCCAAGGAGAAATCGGAGTGTGACATGAAGATTTGTAGATCCGATCGACATTGTGTACTAGACATGCACACATCATTGGAGAAATCAAAGCATACACCAAGTCAATAGAGGACACCACCAAACACTCAAATCTACATTCCACTTTATATATGCCACGGATGCATAAGTTTCTAATTTGTTGCATGAATCTCCTACAAACTCATTTGAGTTTGTTACACAATAATAGTTTGAGATTCAAGGAAGCAAATACACTATGTTATAGGATTTTCACACTTATCGCCATATTCAACATGCATTCTTGTATAGAGATCCAATCATGAAGTGGTATGTCAGGTTGTAAAGTATAATGAAAGAGGTAATGTATCTAAACTTTAAACAAGCACAAAATGATTAAAATCACGTATACTTACTTGCATTTGCAGATCTGGTAGGTGAAGGAGGATGTTCGTTGATTCATAAAGAGCCTTTGTGTTCGATGTCGCTGCAATACTCCCAGAGTGTCCCCGTGAATATTCTAATACCTTGGGATGAGAGCCAGATGCTTGTTTGGGCCTGTGGTTGAGTATTTTGTGTCGTATGGATCTTTGAGAAGCTTTGGATTCCGCGCTTGAATGCAATAGTTTTCCCAAAGCAAAACGACCAACTTTGGGTAAAATGTTGCAAAATTGTATATAAAGCAACCGATGATTTTAGTTAGTAGCGGTTAGGTGACCGACATCGAGAGGAATAACCGGCGTCGGTTAAGGTGGGAAAGTCTAGGTTTACCAAAAATAGGCAGATCTTCCCAGATTTGGCATGCTTTCTCATTGAGTCTGCTTAGGAAAGTGGAGTTCTCGTTAAAAAAGGTAGAAAGGCCATAAAAGAAGTCCAATTAGGTTTATGAAGAAGTCTTAGTTAGTTAGGTCAAGTGGTGACTCAATACGCGAGTGATGACTCGGTCATTATGAGGGAAATGCCCTAGAATGGGTCCATGGTGAGGTGTCTAGGTGAAGTGGGTGTGTGAGCGTGAAATTAATTTAATTAAAATAATTAATAATGTGAAGGTGAATAATTAATAATGGGGCGATGGTGTCCTTAATTAATTAAAAGGAGCCAAGGGGAGTGTGACCCAAATTTGGTGTCTACAATAATCACCCATGGCGAGCCACACAATAGAATGATCGGACATCATGTTATATAGTCATGCAAAGTTCGAAAACAAGACAATATAGTGTATAAAAACATCAAGGTCAAATGAAATGAAATATATAAAAAATCATGATTAGTGCTTAGTAATTAGGAATCACTCAATAATAAAATCGAAGCATGTTAAAAGTAGACAAAATCAATTCCATGGTAGAGACACTAATAAATTAAAAATATAACTATAATTCTCATTTTAGCAAAATAGGATAAGTTTAAGTGGGTTGAATAACTAAAATACTAACATGTGCTCATATTTTTGTTAAAAAACATAATAGAGTGACTTTTGTGCCCCCACTAGTTTTTGAGAACCATTTAGTATTTTTGAAAACCCTTTTGTAGAAAGATAGCTAGGAGCATCTAGTTTGTGCTAGATTTTTTTAGATTTTTTTAGCGAGTATTTATTTTTTTATGATTTTTCTAGTACAGAAATTTAAAGTTTTGAAAAATAATGGAGCTTTGACCATGCCCCCTAACTACCTCAAAAATATAGAAAATTAGATTATTTTTAATATGTATAGAATTAGGCCTAGTTTGTGCTAGTATAATTTTTTCAATTTTGATGAGCCAAAAAAAAGATACACGATGAAAGATAGGCATATTTAAACTTTAAAAAATAGCTATAAAAAGGAATAGTTAGAAAATAAATAATATGGAAACCTTATATTACTAAGAAAATTTGAAAAATTATATTTTTAGAAAGAAGAAACTTTCCTCTACGTCGTGGTATAATGTTTTTTTAATATGTATAGAATTTGGCCTAGTTTGTGCTAGTATAATTTTTTTCAATTTTGATGAGCCAAAAAAAAAGATACACGATGAAAGATAGGCATATTTAAACTTTGAAAAATAGCTATAAAAAGGAACAATTAGAAAATAAATAATATGGAAACCTTATATTACTAAGAAAATTTGAAAAATTATATTTTTAGAAAGAAGAAACTTTCCTCTACGTCATTGAGTTTTCTTGTACAACTACCTTGTTTATGAGAGGTGGGATAAGAAACTAAATGGATATGACATCGACCTTGTGCCTTGTAATGCATATTACACATCTCTGCAAACCTATTTCTCCCCACATATACTTGCGTTCTGAAGTGTTCAAAATAAGCATAACAACTGGGGAATGACTAAGAACACAAAGGAGTTATCAATCCCCTAGTAAATATTTCTTGTTTAGTTTTGAATGGGAGTCAACTAGCCTATGACTTAGTGACCTTCCATTCATTGATAATTCCTTCTATGATAAACCCATGGATGCTTTCAAAAGTTCCTTCAAAAAGATAGGGGTAGTCATCAATCCTAGTGAAGGGTGTGATGTGATTTCCAAACAACTTGAAATTCATACAGATTTAGAGGTCATAACATGAATTTACAAATATCTCTATCATTATAAATGGAATCCAAGTAACAGTGTCTCTTTATACCCAAGGATCTAGGACTACTAGGGTCTGTGGCAGGATTGGACATTCAAGAATCATTGAGTGTCTAAATCAGAATGTTATTGCATATAGAGATTTTTTTCAAACATTGGAGTAATGCATCTTGGAAAATAAACTTGAACCTCAGAAATCCTCTCAAATTGCCAGCTTACACAAGCACTGGACATATCAAGCTTTATTCTTCAAATGAAACCTTTGTTCACGACAACTTGCATCAAATAATTATTCAAAAGAGCATCAAAAACATTTCTTTGTACCAAATTGTTCTGGATATCTAAAATTTCCCTCCTTCAAAATATCAACAGATGAAAGACACCAAATTGTGATTACTCTCTTTAAATGTTCTACCTAGGAAGCAGATGAACCCTTTTCAGTTGAATACTTTGTGTTAATACTAATAAGAATGGGTAAGACACAAAACATTACAATGAGTGAAATAGTTCCCATGCGATAGGAAAAGAAGATAGATGTATTGGGTAACATTTATTTGTATCGAATTTTTCTTGGATATCTTCAAAATATCAGTAGATGAAAGGCATCAAATTGTGATGAATCCCTTTGAATGTTTTACCTAAAAATTAGATGACCCAATTTTAGTTGAATACTCTCTGTCAATACTTATAAGAATGGGTAAGACATAGAACATTATAGTGAGTGAATGGGTGAGCCTAAATCTTAAGCCTTTTCAGATTGAATACTTTGTGTTAATACTAATAAGAATGGGTAAGACACAAAACATTACAGTGAGTGAAATAGTTCTCATGCGATGGGAAAAAGAAGATAGATGTATTGGGTAACATTTATTTGTATCGAATTTTTCTTGGATATCTTCAAAATATTAGTAGATGAAAGGCATCAAATTGTGATGAATCCCTTTGAATGTTCTACCTACAAAGTAGATGAACCATTTTTAGTTGAATACTCTCTATCAATACTTATAAGAATGGGTAAGACATAGAACATTACAGTGAGTGAATGGGTGAGCCTAAACCTTAAGCCTTAAACCTTGGGCCCTAAACCCTAACCCCTAAACCCTAAACCCTGAGCCTTAAACCCTAAACCTTATCCCCTAAACCCTGAACCCTGACCTTTAAACCTTAAAACCTGATCCCTAAACCCTAAACCCTGAGCGCTAAACCCTAAACCCTAAATACTAAACCCTAAGTCCTAAACCCTTAGCCATAAACCCTAAACCCTAATCCCTAAGCCCTAAATCCTAAACCCTAACCCCTAAACCCTAAACCCTAAAATCTAAACCCCGAGCCTCAAACCATAAACCCTAAACCTTGAGCCCTACACCCTCAACCCTAAGCCTTGAACCTCGAGCCCTAAGCCCTAAGCCTAAGCTCAAACCCTAAACATTGAACCCTCAACCCTAAACCATAAACCCTAAACCCTCAAATCTCAACCCTCAACCCTAAACCCTGAACCTTGAGCCCTAAACCCTAAACCCTAAATCCTAAACCCTCAACCCTTAACCCTGAGCCATAAACCCTAAACTCTAAACCCTAAGCCCTAAACCCTAAATTGTGAACCCTAAACCCTGAGCTATAAACCCTAAACCCTAAAATATGAGCCACGAGCCCTAAACACTAAACCCTAAACCCTAAACCCTAAGTCATAAACCCTGAACCCTGAGCCCTAAACCCTAAATCATAAATCC
>CM031235.1:286875468-287027207 GCA_018340775.1 Taxus wallichiana var. yunnanensis
AAGCAACTGCAGATGTAAAACTGCGACTGAAATACTTGGACGGTTCTGCGTATGAGGGGAACCCTATTTATCTTCATTCCTCCCTGTTGAAAGAAAAATCCGAGTATTTCAAAGCCTTGTTGTCCGACCGCTGGTCTTCTTCTGCTGAAAACCTAATGGAAATGACAGTTAATAGCGGGAAAAAGGCAGAGAGCTATCTTAAATGCATTCAGATGTTATATATGTCCAAAAATCAGAGACACCGTCTATTGTCAAATATATCAGAATCTCTAGAAATATTGAGTGTAGCTGACGAATGGCTGGTAGAGGAAGCATCGGAAGCGTGCCTGGAATATTTGGAAGCTGTTCCGTGGAGTGAGGAGGAGAGTGTGCAGATAAAAAATGTAATAACCGATCAGCTGCAGATAGAGCCGTTGCCAGACTTGCGCGCCAGACTCATCCCTTCTCAATCAGACTACTTGCAGATCATGGAATATGAGCTCCGCCGAATGCTGTCTTGGGTTTTCTACGCTCCTGGTTCCCACACATTGGGGTTTGTGAAGAACCAAATTACTGCCAATCTGAGCCAGGAAATTAGTTGTCGAGGGATCAGGGACATGACTGAAAAAGTTCTTGTACAGGAAGCGCAAAATACCCTGAAAATGTTAATTCGTGGCTTGGGGAACGAGATGGAAGGTTTGTCTGATCACCTGTTGTGGTTGCTGCGTATACTTGTCGAATTCAGTGTTCCTGAGTGTATTGAAATACTGGTTACAGTTTTCGAAGAGATGGGATTGGAAGACTTGATGTTACAGCCACAATTTTTGCATCTGTTGAAATCTGTGATGGTGGAAGTGGCAGGAGGTAAGATTATTGTGGTCAGATCTGTTCGATTTACTTTGGTATCATATTGTATTTGGATTGCTTCTTTCATTGGGGAGAGCTATAATGAGCAACCACGCATTGATTGGTGTACACATTTCTTTCAAGTTTTGTTTACCCTCATCGGAAGCCTTTCTTCAATTGAAGATCAGAATAAAATTGCAGATATCTGGAGTTTATGTGGGGAGCCACCATTATATTATATGGCTGAAGCATACAATTCCCGGCTGGACAAACTGCGGGGCGGCTGTAATCAAGCAACTCAATAATTCCTGGATGGAATAACTGCAGTGCTCTGGGCTGTAATTAATGTGTATGATGCAATGATAGGTTAGCAAGAAATGAAAAGTAAGATGGGATGTAACCAACATTTTATAGACAGTAGGTATTCATGTTGGATTATTACGCCGAAAGGCGTTCTTCAGCTGGGTTGAGGCTCGGGGGCTCCTGACACACGCAGAAGCATCGACGACAAGGATGAGGGCGCAGAGATGACGTTGAATACGGAACAGTTGCATCCGTTGATTTCTGGAAAAGCCTTTTTGCAGGTTGCTTGGCGCAGAGGTCTTGATTTGTGTGATTTGAGTAGCTTCTACAGGCAGAAGTAGATCATTCGGTCAGTGGATATCTCTGATGGCACGGTTCGATGAGATACAGACAACTAGCACAACTGTTGGGCAGTGAACGGTAAGGGCGAACCTGCAGCAATCTGTGTTCCGTGCTTGGAACCGATTCTTCTTACCAGTGTAAGGTGTAGTCAGCTCAACGGAATTACTTGCCAAGTCAGGTCAGTTCACTATTAATGTCGCACAACCAGAAATGATCTTGTAAATTTGGGGATTATTTTACTACTATGCTCTTAGCTGATGTTTTATAGACCCATCTCTCAACAATCACACCCGACTGTTTGATTATCATCACAACGGGGGAATTCGAACCCGCGACGCATTGATGGCCAGGGAATATGAAAATAGTAAGAAGCTGGGTTTATGGCAGTCGCTTATTCCCCCGATAAGTAAATTTCAGGACATCTTGTCTCAACTTGACTGTGAATCCGTGATCGATCTCCCTCAAGTGGCGGTGGTGGGAAGTCAGAGAAGCGGGATATCCAGTGTGTTGGAAGCCCTAGTTGGTCGTGATTTTCTTCCCAGGGGTTTGGATAAGTGTCAAAATTTATTGGTAAAAAACACTTTCACGTATTTACAGTAGAATAGGATACAAAGATTCCTAAAATCTAAATTGCTACATGTTTCGGCTGTGGAAGCTTAAAAATTTCAGTTTGTGGTTGAAATTTTAGTGTTCTTTTCATTTTTATTCTGATTTGGAAGGGGAAACTATTCAACAACTTTTTTTTTTGGAAGGGCTCGCGGAAAAGAGCGCAGTAAGGAAGAGGAAGAATCTGTACATAGGAATCAGGAAGTGGCCATGGAGTAAATGGGCTGCAGAGATCAGACATCCGAGATAGGGCGTTAGGGTTTGGCTCGGAACTTTCAATACAGCGGGAGGATGCATCCAGTGCGTATGATGCAGTGGATAAGAAGATCAGAGGTAAGAAAGCCAAGCTCAACTTTCCTGATGAATTTTGTCCCGGAAAAGGCAAGAAACGGTTGGGGAAGAATGACTACCAGAAGAAATCGAAGACTTGAACCCTGACCCTGATTTTTGGCTCGAGGGTTTTGATGCAAACAAATCCGCAAAACTATCTTTGAATTATATCAAAAAAGGAAATAGCTTTAGGCTGTCATTGTAGGAAAGGTCTAATGACGATATGGAGTTTGGGGATTCAGAGTTTCTAAATCGTAGTCAAATTGGTAGGTCAGTCTGCCAATCAGAGTAATCTCAGCCAAAATCTCTGGAGAAAACCTGCTTAGGCGAGATCTGTAGTGGTTACAACAATCCACAGGCGAGCAACTTCATGCCTTCTACTTTTGATAACACTTTCAACCCTTGAAATCCGTTTATTTTGAAATCCAATAGATTCAGTATGTCATATGATGGCGTTTATTTTGAAGTCATTTAATCTTCTCCTCCACCTCAAGGAGGTCCATATTTTTATTTTGAAAGTAGTAACTCAGTTGACGGGAAAATAATTTCTATGTAAAAATCCCAGAAATTTCTTGTATCATGTGAAGTGAATGGGGCCAACTATGTGGACATGCAAACTCCGCCATTGTGTGGAATTCCCGAGGAGAAGTTTGTTGGTATTCCTTATGAAAGCAATGGTGGAATATGTGATCCTTACAAAAAAGAGGTGAGTGAAAATCTTGAGTTTTCAGAAGAATTGTGTGCTCTGGAGTCATATCTGCAGTCGCGCCTAAGTCCTAAAGAGGAAGATTTTATGGTTCAGACAAAGGGCGATATGGGTCTTAAGTATTGAATGTTCCCTGCAGCCATGAAGCTTTGGCGATCTTCCCACTTCTGGTTCTGTTTATGAAGGCAGTCTTCTTGCCTTCATGGGCTGTTGTAAACTTGAATTGAAATTACTCTAATATTCAACTAGTTTAGTAGATCTTAAATTTTAAACATGTGGGACTGAAGAAAGAACACGTCTCTAATGTTTTGTTATGTGCATGCTTGTTTTAGAAGCTCCTTCAAGGTCTGGAAACTTAAGTATTGCTCATTATATGCTGCAAGTGACTCTCAGACACTATAAAAACTGGGGCTTGCAGATTATTTATCTGGTTAAGATGAAATTCTTTAAGATTTTCTTTAGCCTTATTATATCTTTTCTTTTCTCCCTATAAAAACATTTTTTAACTAGATGAAAGTGATCATGCATATGGCAAAAGGAATTGAGGAACCAATCAGATGGCAAGAGCTCTAGGTAATAAGGTGTAGAGAAATCCTGGCCATCTGAAGAGAGCGAAACAATGTGGCCATCCGAAAAGATCCTTCTTCAAGTTGCATGGTGGGAAGTCAGAGAAGCAGGATATCCTACGCTCCTGGTTCCCACACATTGGGGTTTGTGAAGAACCAAATTACTGCCAATCCGAGCCAGGAAATTAGTTGTCGAGGGATCAGTGACATGACTGAAAAAGTACTTGTACAGGAAGCGCAAAATACCCTGAAAATGTTAATTCGTGGCTTGGGGAACGAGATGGAAGGTTTGTCTGATCACCTATCGTGGTTGCTGCGTATACTTGTCGAATTCAGTGTTCCTGAGTGTATTGAGATACTGGTTACAGTTTTCGAAGAGATGGGATTGGAAGACTTGATGTTACAGCCACAATTTTTGCATCTGTTGAAATCTGTGATGGTGGAAGTGGCAGGAGGTAAGATTATTGTGGCAGGAGGTAAGTTTTGTTTACCCTCATCGGAAGCCTTCCTTCAATTGAAGATCAGAATAAAATTGCAGATATCTGGAGTTTATGTGGGGAGCCACCATTTTATTATATGGTTGAAGCGTACAATTCCCGGCTGGACAAACTGCGGGGCGGCTGTAATCAAGCAACTCAATAATTCCTGGATTAACTGCAGTGCTCTGGGCTGTAATTAATGTGTATGATGCAATGATAGGTTAGCAAGAAATGAAAAATAAGATGAGATGTAACCAACATTTTATAGACAATAGGTATTCATGTTGGATTATTTTATGCAATATAGATACTTATATATGTATCTGGTGCTTATCTTTGACTGAACATTGTAATTGATTATTAAGATATTTATATGTGAATAAAAAGGAAATAGTTTAGAGAATTTTGAGTCTATGAGGTATTTTATTGATTAAATGAGGTATCTTATTAATTAAATGTTATGTTGTGGATACTGAATGCATAGACCTACTTCAATGTAATTTGTGGATATTTGTTTGCCATAATTAATAATCTATCTTCCCCTTCATAACATCAGCACTAATAAGGGTTTATGACACCATGTTACTTCATGTAGCCCCCTCAACGCACACACTCCTAGATGAGTATTATCATATCATGTGTTGGCACTTTTGGCAATACACAATGAAACAAATAATTGTCATCTCTAGAATAGTCAAAGATGTTTTATGCGACTAGTCTTTCTAGCTTTCATCAGTCCATGTTTTTTGGGCAGTCTTGCTCCCCTCATATTGCTATTTGTATTGGTACCTTAATCACATAAGTTGCTACTTTGGGTTTGTCCCTCCTTTATTTTCAACTCTCTTTTATTTAGTTAGTATTTGTGCTTAAGGTCTTTTTGCCCTAGCACTTTCTATTGTAATTGAAATGTATTCATGAATCATATACCTACTATTGGTCATTTGTGAACATTAACAATATAATTTATGATGCAACTTTCCACGTGATGTAACTTATGGATGCAAAGCACTCCATTTTCATTTTTTGAATACATACTGATAATAGAACAATTGCTCTTTTCTGTTTTAGTAGCGAACAATATTCTAAATGTTCACTTTTACAAAAATGAATTGATGGCGCCATCCTTGATTGCCATGAATTAGATTATTCCAGGTTAGAAGGACACATGTTTATCAAGGTAATGCTCAAGGGTAGGCTATGTATACGGTTACCATTACCAAGGATCTTGCATCTTTCCTCAAGTCAAGAGTCAATACCTCCTTGATTTGCTTTTTACTCGAAGACTCGTTTCAGTCACTTGAGTAATCACATGTTTAGTGCCTTTCCACCTCAACCTTGAGCAAAATCAATGAACTCATAGTTTATGCCTGATTGTGGATGTTCTGATTTCTGCCATTGTTTTACAAACAACAGTGAATAAATCAAAATGGTGTAGAATACCCACATCCCCTCAAAAGATAAATTTTGATATTATCCATACCTTTATTTAGTTAAGGAAAAAAGACTACATACTATTTATACTCTCCAACACCATAAATCAGTGAGGTCAAAGTAATGCAAGTACATCCTGCGAAATTTTATCATTGAACACTCAAGCATTGGAGAAAAAAATATCATGTTTTTTTATTATATTTGGAGCATTACTCTGGCCAAAAGGGGTGTGGTCTCCCTCCAACATTGTTTGCGATTTATATTGATGGCATTGAGCAGTTACTGAGGAAGAATACATGTGTAAGATGGTTATATCTTGATCTCCTTACTTCTTTTTGTAGATGATGGTCCTTTTAGCCTCCTCTTCCAACTGTTTGTGGGAGCATCCAGACACTTTAACCCACAGTTGTCATATTCACCAGCTTAGGGAATCAATTCAATTGAAACTTCTTCTGCATATAATTATCCTCCATTGAAACACACAAAACCAGCTACCTAACCAGATTTCTAGACCCCAACCCATCAATAGGCTGATTGGATCAAAGATCCACCCACTTGTGGGACGAAGCAACGGCCTCACAGAATTCAACCCCACAAAGTCCAACTCAGAATTCTAAATCTGGTATTTAAAGCACCACAGATCTATAACAAGAAGAGCTCCAACATTTACTTCACTACCATTCTAAAGGGAAAATAACAAAGCACAATTTTCTCAGGAAGGAGAACGCTTGCTATCTAAAGTAAAACTTCTCCAAAATTCACCTTCGCAATGGATGAAATCAAAGGAAGACTTTGGAAGTTGAGGGAAAATCATTGCTCTGCAGATTTATGGGAGCCTTCCCAGGGCCAAAAACTCTTAACACTTTGGGTTTATGAGAGATGGCAACCAGCAGGCTCGGTGGATATCTTAATGATGCGAAAAGTATACTTTCTAGCAATATTCACCACCAAAAGGACGACCCTAATTTGTGAAGAAATAAGAACTCTTAATGAAGCACTGGTCTCCAAATTATAAACCAAACAAAGATCTCCCAAGCACAACCCCAATTAGGGTAAGGCTCCCACTGCTACCATGTGAATATTTGCAATTTTGCAAGAACATGCCATCAAGAAAATAGGAAATCCCAAACGTCAATATATTGCAGCCTCAAAGCTCACACGAAAACGTTGAGTACTAAACTATCCATGAATCTGTGTGAATCTGGATCTAAATAAGTCACTCCTAATAGAATAGTGCTGACTGCTGACCATGGCTGCAATAGAATGGGAACAACCATTACACTATGAAGACGTCACATTAAGATGCTGGATTGCCGCGGACATGGTCATCTCACTAAAGTCTTCCATCACGAAGAAGATAAGGATACCAAACACATCCACCTCAACCAGAAACAACTCCAGAAGCTACAAATCCTGAGAAGCAAGCTGCAAATTCAGAGAAAACATCAGCTACAAAGCAACATATTGAGCAAAATCAACATCCATCAATGGAGAAACGAGAGAAAATAGGTCTCTGAGGGCCAATGCATGTAAAGGTATGAACCCATTACTCTCCCTCTCAAATCCAACTTGCAAATCCTTTTTATGCACTAGCATACTCGGATACAGCTGATATTGAGGATGATCTACAACTTGTTGAATAGGAGTGCTATATAAAGTGAAACAATAGTTGACAAGAACATTAAATGTAGGGATTTGTCACCATCCAGTTTGTATCAAAAGAGTTTGATTCAAAACCCAATACAAGAACCAATAAATATAATTCAACCCTCAAGCAAAGCACATGATGATCTAAATACCCACAAATATGAAGATTTGGGAACTACAGATGGCAAATGGAGTAGAAAAGAAAAGAAACCTATCCAATGAAACAACATAATCGAAAGAGAACTCTCGGGCGGGTGTGCGGTAGGGGAAAGGAACCATAACCAAAATTATGCAAATCCAGACACGAATATTGTCCACTTCAGAGATCCCTGAAGACAGCACCACTGAACCAAACACAGTTATGATGTCTATCTCATCATGGAATATAAATATAATAGGATTAGGCATGCCCAAACACCAATATCTCCAAGGCAAAGTTGCAAGAGAAACCATTGATATGTTTTTATTCTGAGAAACAATGAGAGCAGGATCACAAAGGAAAATCGAGTGTGCAGGAATATGAGTAAGGAAACAGGTGTTGAAGTGTAGAGACTCACATATTGATACAATAGAACTTGGCCAGGTATGTAATACAGTTTCACCATAGCCGAGAGAGTTGTAGTATAATTAGTAGTTATATTCCTCCTAATGTCAGCTAAGGATTGGGATACAAAATACATATCAAATCCTAATTTTGTGTGAGATTTCAATTCCATAGGGGATCTAGAAGAATAGAAAGTTGGGGCGAGATTCAATCATCAGATAGCAGCAGCCCTTAACCTACTGGAGAACAATACAACAACGGTTGACCTTGTTTTCACTTGGCGTAACAGAGGAAAAGGAAATCATTACATAGCTGAAAAAATTGATATAATCTTTATTTGAACAATGGATCACAAACAAAAACAATTTCAATCCATCAGTGGTGACGCCACTACAATTTGATCAACTAATCCAACTAGAAAATTCAGAACCAAAATTCGAATGGAAAGAATGTGTCTATCAAATCCCAATTTCATGGACACTCTACAAACTTTGGTAAAACATTCCTTTTGCTCCACCAAAGTCTTGAGGCGGGAATCCCTTAATTCCATACTTATTTATTATAATGGAAGCAACATTGTATAGATAATGAGACATTGTATTGACTACCAATCAAAGGATGTCTCGGATATTCAAACTCTCAACTTGTTGATAGGAGGATAGTACATCGGATGCATCAAATATAAAATAGTTATCAAATGCCAATGGGACAAAAAATCAATAAGCGAAAATCAAGTGTCATTTTTGTCAATATCCCTACTTGGTGAACACAAGATATTAGAGATTTTGGATTTCCATGAGGGAGACTTGCCAACAAATATTTGGGATTCCCCCTCCTCTTAATTTCCAAACATATCCGTGGGAAACCACTATACATTAGATCGGGAAAAATCTAACTCATCGGAGACATAGGTGCTTGACCTTTGATGGGCATATTCAATTACTTCAATTTGTACTACAAGAAACTCCCATCTACATAAGTCCTTGCTCCCTTTAGCCAAGCACACCTTTGAAAATGTATATTCAGCATTACTTCCTTTGGAAAGGATAGGAGGAACAATTTAAGAATGTGTAACACTGATTTTGTATGTTAACTTGGTGAATGTTTTACATCTTGTTATAGTTCTGAAATGAAAGCAAACATGTTAAGATATGTTTTGATCTTAAGAGAATGTGTTCTTAATTTGGATTCTTGCATCTTGTGATTTATTACATGGGACAACAAATATTGTACTTGTGTGTTTGCTTATGTGACAACAAATTGTCGAATACTTGCTAAACTCTCTTTCTTTGAGGTCCTCTTGTAATTTCGTGTCGATTCACACTTGAACCGGACTGAGATTGTTATGAACGTGCAGCGCCTGATTGCAGGTGTGAACAGCTAGCACGTGGATGCCAACGACAGGGGTTCGATTCTTGAACCCTGTACTGTCGAATTTGGGACCTCGTGAGGCAAGAAATGCCTGGACACGGGTGGCCTTGGCACGCGATCCAAAGGAAGGCGGACGTCTTGCTCTGCATTAACGTGAATGTTAGTAGGGAGGCTGGATGGAAGTTGTTAGTGTTAGTGGTTAGTATGAATTAAAAACCTAAACTAATCCTAAGTCCTAACATGCATCCTACACTACTATCCTAAGTGGATTTTTAAATAAAAAAAAAAAGGGAAAATAAAACCTAAGGCTAAACTAAGACCTAGGTTGAAAACTATATGCAACCTAAACTAATCCTAATCTAAGGGGTGCGCAGACCCTTGGGAGGAAAGGGATAAGGATGAAAAGGGCATTCATTGGCATTTAATGAACAGTCCCTACGTGGACAGCGCCAGTTTTGGCGGGGCAGGTAGGAATTAGAGGCATCTATTTAGAAATAGAGCCAAATTCAGTTGGCATGGGAAATTTGAAATTTACAAGCTCGCCAACTCAAGTGGCGGTGGCGTGAGAAGCAAGGAAAAAGGCAGAGCCTTAAATTGCATTAATTATTCTTGGTCCTCGCGACCAGCTCGCCTTGGAAACAACATGAGGGAATTTGATTTTCATTTTGTTGATTCGAGCCTTTTGTGAAGTTGCTCTGCATTTGGTTTTTCTGACCTGGTTCGGTCGAACCAGCTCTTGGCATTTGACATTTTCTTGGGGATTTGGAGGCTGTTGTTAAGCCTGAAGAAGGAAGGAAGTGTTGGAGAGTTTGTGCTGTCGCTGTGGAAGGAAAAACGCGGCAAACGAAGTTTTCTTCGAGCTCTGGAAAAGAGATTTCAGGCATGTTAAGCCCTTCTCTTTAAAAATATTTGCTTTGATTAAGTGTATCATTAAAACAACCCTGCTCTTGGGTTTTGATTTTGTGACTGTTGTCAAATCGGTTCGATTTGGATTTCATCGATTCTTGCTTCTCTTTCGCTTGGAAAATGATATGTTGAACGTTTAAGTTACTTGGTTTTGGTTTGTTTTTGCTCGAATCAAGTTGGAAATGAATTGTTGTACTGGTTATCGATTGTATGGTGGCTTGAAATGGATATTTCTTTCACTGATTCGTGTTGTTCGAAATTGGGAACAGGCTGTGTATTCGTTCCTTATAGTGAAATTATTTCCTTAAATGTAATCTTTTCTTGCTATTGTATGGGGAACTGTCCTTGTATGTATAAAGGAAGTAAAGATACAGCCGTGTATATTGCTATGATTTGGGTTCATTGAATCTGGCTGTCACACTTTGGAAATAATGAGAAATATTGTCTTTGATCACGGGATTAATTGTTTTGTAATTCTCGAATGAGATACCTTCTGTCTTGATTGGTCGTTTGAAAATGGAAATTGTCATGTGTATCACGGAGTCCATACATGTTATTTGAATTGTTTTCTCTATTGAAACTATAAGTTCTTTTCTTTGATGAACTAAAATGAAAGAAGCAATCGTTGTCTGAAATTGTTTCTTATTGAAATTTTTTAGGAAATAAATCCTCTTCCTTCTCCGGTCTTGGGATTTTAATGGAAATGGCATTTGGGGTTTCTATGGGTATTCGAACTCGATTCGAATAAAGTAATACCAATAAATTCCTTTTTGTACCTTTCCTTCATTGAAATGAGCAAATACATTTGGGTAATCGTGAAAATAGGAAGAAGAAGAAGAAGCTGTTTTTCCTTGAAGTTATTGATGGATTATGTCTCTCCTTCATTGTGGGATTAGGATGGTTTTATGGTGTTTCAATGATGTTTGTTGAATCTTCTGTCTGGTTATTCTTGTGACACAATTATTAATTGATTTTGTATTATGTTCAAGGAATGATTATATTTCTTTCTTTGTTTGTGATGGATAGTTGATTCCATGGCGTCTTGTAGTTGAAGTTTGACCTTTTGATTCGAATTGACTTGTGAATGCGAACTTGACCTGGATTTCTGTTTTAATAAATGGAAAGTGTGAGAATTAGCTTGTTTTCTGAGTCTATTCTGACTGTACCAAGCTTACACGATTAACACCCTTAACGGGTTTGTCTTCATAGAGGTATCGATATATGAATGTTATACTTTGAATTCTGTACCTCATTAAGAAAATGGAGAATGCTGTTTTGAAGGTAACGGATGATTGAGATAGAACTCGAATTGGATATTCATTGTTGAGGCATGTTGGATTGAAACTGTACAGGCTATGTGAGTTGCCTTTCAATGAAAATAAATGTGTTGTTATTTTCATAAGTTGAGCTGTCATGCTAAGATAAACACGAATTGAGTGTTTTTATTTCATTCGGAGCAAATGATTGTTTCTTAGTGAAATTAAAGGGGAATGAATTCGTATTCGTTCTTTATTACGACTTGGTGAAATTCATAATCAATGTGAATATTGAATTTGCTGTAGGTAACAACAATGAATAAAATGTTAGTTTGAGCGGGATATGCTCACGGGATTAGGAAATCATGTGATTAATTGACTGCATGATGGAAGTCTTGTTTATCTGCGTATCTTTGAGTTCTGTGAGTGCCTTCCTATACCCGTTCATATTACTAGCTGGAATTGGAAGCTTAAACTAACCTAAAACAAAGAGGAATTTGGTAGGAACCAGAAAGACCATTCTAGATAACAGTGAAGTGAAGTGAAGGACGTATTCCGTAGATGTGTATCACATCCGGGAATATGATCATGTAAAGCATGTGAAAATCTTTGGCCAAAGTATCGCAAATGCTGGTTGGTTGTCCTTATCACTTAATTTAAGATGCGGGATGTCGATGAATATCGTTATGATATATTCGAATAGGCTTCTTAAATGGATCACTTCGATAACCGGGAAGGTTATGAGAACAGTATATATAATATACTATGCATAAACAAACATGAAGGATCGGTTGTTGCTTAGAGTCATGAACATGAAGGATCGGTTATTGCCGAGTCATGAAATGAAGGATCGTTGAAACTCCGAGCCATGAAAATGGAAGATCGGCGCCTCCTCGAGTCATTTACAGCAGACATATAGAATCATTATAAGATTGAATGGCATTGAATGTGTGTTCCATATTGTAAATATGCGAATAGGGAACTTTCGCTTTTAAAAGGAATTGTGTGATCCAAACCGTGTTGTTTGGGCGAGAGAACAATTATTAAAACTTGAACGTGTGTTTGAATTTTATAATTCATAACAAAGAATGTTATCAAAAAATAAAATAAAATAAAAAAATTTCCCTTGTTACGTATTTTAAAATGGGGATGTTACATCTTGGTATCATAGCTGAAGGTTGCAGCTCTTGGACCTAATGAGTCCACGATATTAATAAAGTTTACATTTTCTTATTGAATGAAAATGGTCGGACAAGAGGGAATGCTGCGAATAACCCGTTGCGGGTGGAGAAGCGAATCGCCCAAAAGCTAGATGAAATCCTCACGCCGTACTTGATACGAGGATCGTTTGATATCTTGGAACAACATCATATGGGCAATGAAGAGGAGGGGAATGAAGCTGAAATAAATGATCAGCTACCTCCTGTGGACAACATCAATGGAGGGAATCCGGGTGTTGATGATAATAATGTAATTGCTCCTAATCCCCCTGAAAATAAAAGGGCAAGATTAGCAGCTGAACTTACAAATGATATAAAGAGAATAAGTCCTCCAAAGTTTGATGGAACAACTCTTGGGGACGGAGCTGAGAACTGGCTCAGTGAAATGGAGAAATACTTTGCAATAAGAAACTTCTCTGAAGAGACTAAAGCGATATGGGGAGCATATCAGCTTTCTCATGAAGCATCATCATGGTGGGACAACCGTAAGGTTGAGCTAAATATTGTCGAATCAGACATAACTTGGGATCAATTTAAGGGTTATTTTAGGCAACGATGGCTGCCTCAACTCTATTTTGATAAGAAAATGACCGAATTTCGGAATCGGTCGCAAGGAAGGTCATCGGTGACGGAATACTTTGGGAAGGGTTTACTAAACTCCTTAAGTATGTACCGCGCATACAAGTGCGAGAAGTTCGAGAATACGGAAATTCATAATGGGACCGAATCCCATCATTGGGGCGAAGTGGATATCCACAACCCAACCACCATGGATGGGGTTGTTGAAAAAGCAATCGACACAGAAGTAAATTGAGGGCAATATCTGCTCACGGGGAAGAGATAAGGAAGAAGATTCCCAATCCTTCTTCGTCTCTTGCACCAAAAAGGGACCTTGGAAAAGGTTTGGTGTGAAAAACAAAATTGTTGTGGATAACAACAAGAAACCCGTGATGAATAGACCAGTAAATAGCGTGCGAATAGCTTCACAAAAGCTAATGGCATTGATGCAGAAGTCCTATGGAAGCCGAATGATAACTTTAAGGTACAGTAATGATTTGAGCCTAGAAAAGGGCCACCGGAGGATGCTTCAACCGTGGAAAGGACCACTATGCGAATCACTTTGTCCTCTCGAAGAAGGATGATCGCGGACAACAAAGATAGGATACATGCTTTGCAGTGGGCTATGCATGTCTTGAAAAGCAAGTGACGCCCATAGAAGTTACGGGTAAGTTATTCGGTAAACCTGTAGTTGTACTTTTTGATACTGGAGCTACAGAATGTTTTATTTCTGCTAAACTTGCTATGAAATTAAAAAGAAAGGCTGCAAGAATGGATAAAACATGGACAGTGCATTATGGGAATAATGCTGTCCATACAGTCGAAATGTGCCTTTTTGGGGCAATTCTTGATCTGCCTGGTTTCTCCACCGAAGTTGACTTGTATGTCACTCCTCTAGGATCATATGATATCATTATTGGAGTTAACTGGTTGGCTGAACATAAGGCAAAGGTCGACTATTATGAAAAACAAATCTATTGCTTGATGACTTACGCGAAAGCAGCGAGTCATTCAAGGTGTAAACGGGAAGTTGCGGTTAGAAACCGGCGTTGCTATGCAACTAAAGAGGACTAAAAACAGAGCTGCACTTTGTATGCGCAGTAAAAATGACAGAAAATGCAGAGGAAGATAATGATTTCATGGAAAGATATCCATTGTTGAGGGATTTCCGTGATGTGTTTCGGAGGAATCACTGTGTCTTCCGCCCAAACGTGAGTTTGACTTCGCTATAGAGATCAAGCCAGGAACGGAACCCATATCTAAGGCACCTTATAGAATGACTACCATTGAGTTGGTAGAGCTGAAGGCTCAGTTACAAGAACTTCTGACTAAGGGGCTGATCAGACCGAGCGTCTCACCTTGGGGAGCGCCGGTAATTTTCGTAAAGAAAAAGGATGGCACCTTGAGGCTGTGCATTGATTACAGAATGCTGAACAAAGCAACTATTAAAAATCGATACCCACTTCCTAGGATTGATGATCTGTTTGATCAGATGCGAGGAGCATCAGTCTATTCAAAAATAGATCTGCGATCAGGGTACCATCAGCTGAGAATAAAAGAGGAAGATATTCATAAAACAACTTTTAGAACGAGGTATGGGCATTATGAGTTCACGGTGTTGCCTTTTGGGCTGACTAATGCACCTGCCGCCTTCATGAACCTAATGAATAATATTTTTCAAGAATACTTAGACAAGTTTGTGCTTGTATTCTTAGACGACATTCTTATATACTCCAAAAATGTCGAAGAGCACCAAGAACATCTCAGGATAGTGCTTTGGAAATCTTAAGAAAGAGGAAGTCAGTATGGCAAACCGTCCAAATGTTCCTTTTATGATGCAGAGAGTGCATTATTTGGGACATGTTATAAGTAAAATGGGATAGTGGCATTGACCCTTCAAAGATCATAGCTATAACTCGAGTGGCTCGCGCTAAGAATGTGCACGAAGTGAGGAGGTTCATGGGCTTGGCTGGATATTATCGAAAGTTCGTTAAGGACTTTTCAAAATTGCTGCCCCGATCACTTCGCTGCAAAAGAAAGAAAAGAAATTTGTCTGGATAGACAAATGTGAATCTGCCTTTAAAAAGTTAAAGGAACAGTTAACTACAGCACCTATTTTGACTGTACCTGATCCAAATGGAGATTTTATGGTTGTAACAGACGCCTCAGGAGAAGGCCTTGGAGGTATTCTGTTACAGAATAACCATGTTATCGCTTATGAAAGCAGAAAGCTTAAGTTACATGAACAGAACTATGCTCCACACGATCTTGAGCTCGCTGCCATTGTTCATGTGCTTCAAATATGGAGGCATTACCTTCTAGGCAAGCCCTTTGAATTAAAAACAGACCATCTGGGGCTGAAGTATATTTTCACTCAGCCAAATCTGAATGCAAGGCAGCGAAGATGGTTAGAATTTCTGTCTCAGTATGATTTTGATATAAGCTACATTAAGGGCAAGGAAAATAGAGTAGCAGATGCCTTGAGTCGAAGGAAGCATAATTATGCTCTTATAATGTTAAGGACTCAGTTTAAAGATGAGGTAAAAGATGCCTTGGAATCAGATCCTTATTTCCAGCAAGTCAAATCAGCACTTGCTACTGAGACCATGCAGGACGCCGTATAAAGGATTCCGTTTTGATAATGAAGGAGTTCTGAGGTTCGAAAACAGTATATATATACATGTGGCAAATGACTTAAGAGGGAAATTGCTAATCCAATTCCATAATTCACCTTTTCCTGACACCCCAGCATTACAAAAATGCTCGCGATCTTAAGCAAAGCAATGCTTTTGGAAGGAAATGAAAAAGGACGTGGTAGAGTTTGTAACACACTTTGCTTGGAATGTTAGCGTGTTAAAGCGGAACATATGCACCCTCTTTGGATTATTGTATCCCCACAAAGATTCCGCAGATAAATGGCAAGTGATAACGATGGATTTCGTTCAAGGATTGCCTATGTCAAGAAATAAGCATGACATTATCCTGGTTGTAGTCGACAAATTGACCAAAGTGGCACACTTCATTGCTGGTAATTTGAAGGACGATGCACCAGTATTAGCAAGAAGATTTGTACATGAAATCTTCAGATTGCATGGAATACCAGAATTAATCATATCGGACAGGGATCCGAGGATGACATCAAGGTTTTGGCAAACGCTTAATGCGGCCTTGGGGACTAAATTAAACTTCAGTTCTGCATATCATCCAGAAACGGATGGACAGACTGAGAGAGTTAATCAAGTTTTAGAGGACATGCTAAGGATGTATTGCATGGACCAGCAGTATAAATGGGAGGAATACCTTCCGCTGGTAGAATTTGCTTACAATAACACCTATCATGCCTCTTTAAAAATGGCACCCTTTGAAGCATTGTATGGAAGAAAATGCGAGAACCCCACACCGGGACAACGTTGAGGACAGAGAGGTAATTTGGCCGTAAAATCCTTATGGAAATGTAACAAGAAAATCAAAATGATTCGAGAACATCTAAAGGAGGCTGCCAATAGGCAAAAAAAGAGTTATGCGTAATTGAAGCGGGTTGTGAGGCATTATAAATCTGGGTGAGAAGGTCTTTCTTCGGGTGAAGCCAAAAAGAGCTCAATAACTTTAGCAAGGCTGCAAGTTGTCGCCACGTTACGTGGGACCTTTCGAAATTGTTGAAATAATCAACCCTGTAGCTTATCGTCTAGCATTACCTCCTGCTTTGTCTCAAATGCATGATGTTTTTCATATTTCTTTGCTTAAGAAATACGTGACAGATTTATCACATGTGCTAAATTGGAATTCCTTGCAGGTCCAAGACCCAGGAATAATCGTGGTTAAGCCCATTCGGGTGTTGGGAACTCGCCAGTTGTACTTGAGAAATCACGAAGTGAACCAATGTAAGGTCCAGTGGGACCAGTTCAGCGAAGAAAGTGCAACTTGGGAGAATCTCGAAGAAATGAGATCTACTTTTCCACACCTGTTTAATTGAATTTGAAATTCAGAGAACTGAAAATTCTACCAAATTTAGACAATTATTAGTCTATTGTACAGTTGTCTTAAAACGCTGTTTTTAAGAGTGAATCTGTTTTGGTATGAACTTATGAAGGAAAGGAAAATAACTGAACTTTGTCCTAGGAACTCCTTGATTTGTTAATCGATCATCGGACGATGATTCTTTAAGGAGGAAGAATGTAACACTCGATTTTGTATGTTAACTTGGTGAATGTTTTACATACTCATGTTATAGTCTTAAATGAAAGCAAACATGTTAAGATATGTTTTGATCTTAAGAGAATGTGTTGCTAATTTGGATTCTTGCATACTGTGATTTATTACATGGGACAACAAATATTGTACTTGTGTGTTTGCTGATGTGACGACAAATTGTCGTATACTTACTAAACTCTCTTTGCTGATTGACAGCATACCTTGAATCAATTCCATTGATTCAAGTATGCTGAGGTCCTCTTGTGATTTCTGTGTCGATTCACACTTGAACCGGACTGAGATTGTTATGAACGTGCAGCGCCTGATTGCAGGTGTGAACAGCTAGCACGTGGATGCCAACGACAGGGGTTCGATTCTTGAACCCTGTACTGTCGAATTTGGGACCTCGTGAGGCAAGAAATGCCTGGACACGGGTGGCCTTGGCACGCGATCCAAAGGACGGAACGTCCTGCTCTGCATTAACGTGAATGTTAGTAGGGAGGCTGGATGGAAGTTGTTAGTGTTAGTGGTTAGTGGTTAGTATGAATTAAAAACCTAAACTAATCCTAAGTCCTAACATGCATCCTACACTACTATCCTAAGTGGATTTTTAAATTAAAAAAAAAAGGGGAAAATAAAACCTAAGGCTAAACTAAGACCTAGGTTGAAAACTATATGCAACCTAAACTAATCCTAATCTAAGGGGTGCGCAGACCCTTGGGAGGAAAGGGATAAGGATGAAAAGGGCATTCATTGGCATTTAATGAACCCTACGTGGACAATACCCGCTTTGGTGGGGCAGTAGGAATTAGAGGCATCTATTTAGAAATAGAGCCAAATTCAGTTGGCATGGGAAATTTGAAATTTACAAGCTCGCCAACTCAAGTGGCGGTGGCATGAGAAGCAAGGAAAAGGCGAGCCTTAAATTGCATTAATTATTCTTGGTCCTCGTGACCAGCTCGCCTTGGAAACAGCATGAGGGAATTTGATTTTCATTTTGTTGATTCGAGCCTTTTGTGAAGTTGCTCTGCATTTGGTTTTTCTGACCTGGTTCGGTCGAACCAGCTCTTGGCATTTGACATTTTCTTGGGGATTTGGAGGCTGTTGTTAAGCCTGAAGAAGGAAGGAAGTGTTGGAGAGTTTGTGCTGTCACTGTGGAAGGAAAAATGCGGCAAACGAAGTTTTCTTCGAGCTCTGGAAAAGAGATTTCAGGCATGTTAAGCCCTTCTCTTTAAAAATCTTTGCTTTGATTAAGTGTATCATTAAAACAACCCTGCTCTTGGGTTTTGATTTTGTGACTGTTGTCAAATCGGTTCGATTTGGATTTCATCGATTCTTGCTTCTCTTTCGCTTGGAAAATGATATGTTGAACGTTTCTGGTTGCTTGGTTTTGGTTTGTTTTTGCTCGAATCAAGTTGGAAATGAATTGTCTGTACTGGTTATCGACTGTATGGTGGCTTGAAATGGATATTTCTTTCACTGATTCGTGTTGTTCGAAATTGGGAACAGGCTGTGTATTCGTTCCTTATAGTGAAATTATTTCCTTAAATGTAATCTTTTCTTGCTATTGTATGGGGAACTGTCCTTGTATGTATAAAGGAAGTAAAGATACAGCCGTGTATATTGCTATGATTTGGGTTCATTGAATCTGGCTGTCACTTTGGAAATAATGAGAAATATTGTCTTTGACTGCTGGGATTAATTGTTTTGTAATTCTCGAATGAGATACCTTCCTGTGCGCTGGTCGTTTGACAGTAAAGGGAAATTGTCATGTGTATCACGGGTCTGTACATGTTATTTGAATTGTTTTCTCTATTGAAACTATAAGTTCTTTTGCTGATGAACTAAAATGAAAGAAGCAATCGTTGTCTGAAATTGTTTCTTATTGAATTTTTTTAGGAAATAAATCCTCTTCCTTCTCTGGTCTTGGGATTTTAATGGAAATGGCATTTGGGGTTTCTATGGGTATTCGAACTCGATTCGAATAAAGTAATAGCAATAAATTCCTTTCTGTACCTTTCCTTGAATTGGAAATGAGCAAATACATTTGGGTAATCGTGAAAATAGGAAGAAGAAGAAGACTGTTTTTCCTTCGAAGTTATTGATGGATTATGTCTCTCCTTGCTGTGGGATTAGGATGGTTTTATGGTGTTTCAATGATGCTGTTCAATCTTCCTGTCCGGACTGTTGACACAATTATTAATTGATTTTGTATTATGTTCAAGGAATGATTATATTTCTTTCTTGCTGTGATGGATAGTTGATTCCATGGCGTCTTGTAGTTGAAGTTTGACCTTTTGATTCGAATTGTCTTGTGAATGTGAACTTGACCTGGATTTCTGTTTTAATAAATGGAAAGTGTGAGAATTAGCTTGTTTTCTGAGTCTATTCTGACTGTACCAAGCTTACACGATTAACACCCTTAATGGGTTTGTATTCATAGAGGTATCAATATATGAATGTTATACTTTGAATTCTGTACCTCATTAAGAAAATGGAGAATGTTGTTTTGAAGGTAACGGTTGATTGAGATAGAACTCGAATTGGATATTCATTGTTGAGGCATGTTGGATTGAAACTGTACAGGCTATGTGAGTTGCCTTTCAATGAAAATAAATGTGTTGTTATTTTCATAAGTTGAGCTGTCATGCTAAGATAAACACGAATTGAGTGTTTTTATTTCATTCGGAGCAAATGATTGTTTCTTAGTGAAATTAAAGGGGAATGAATTCGTATTCTGTTGCTGTTCTGACTTGGTGAAATTCATAATCAATGTGAATATTGAATTTGCTGTAGGTAACAGCAATGAATAAAATGTTAGTTTGATCGGGATATGCTCACAGGATTAGGAAAACATGTGATTAATTGACTGCATGATGGAAGTACTGTTTGTCTACGTATCTTTAGTTACTGGAGTGCCTTCCTATACCCGTTCATATTACTAGCTGGAATTGGAAGCTTAAACTAACCTAAAACAAAGAGGACTGGTAGGAACCAGGAAAGACCATTCTAGATAACAGGTGAAGTGAAGTGAAGGACGTATTCCGTAGATGTGTATCACATCTAGGAATATGATCATGCAAAGCATGTGAAAATCTTTGGCCAAAGTATTGCAATTGCTGGTTGCGTTGTCCTTATCACTTAATTTAAGATGCAGATGTCGATGAATATCGATGAATGAGATATTCGAGATAGGCTTCTTAAATGGATCACTTCGATAATCGGGAAGGTTATGAGAGCAGTATATATAATATATACTATGCATAAACAAACATGAAGGATCGGTTGTTGTCGAGTCATGAACATGAAGGATCGGTTGTTGCCGAGTCATGAAATGAAGGATCGTTGAAACTCCGAGCCATGAAAATGGAAGATCGGCAGCTTCCTCGAGTCATTTACAAAGAAAGATATAGAATCTGTTATAAGATTGAATGGCATTGAATGTGTGTTCCATATTGTAAATATGCGAACAGGAACTTTCGCTTTTAAAAAGGAATTGTGTGATCCAAACTGTGTTGTTTGGGCAAGAGAACAATAGAATCATGGACTTCAATAAAGCTTTGGCAATGAAAGCAGCTTTGAGACTACGCAAGTCATAGATTTTATAGAGCAGCACTCTCAAACACAAATACTGATAGGGGATATTCATATATATTGGAAACCAGATGGAGAAAATCAATATCAAATACTGCTAAACTCATTTTCATGGGTCTTGATCTTCTAAAAGTTGTTAGCACCCTTTATCCTAACTATTTTCTTTGTATTAGGTGTTATCATAAAAGCTCAAATGCATATGCTTTGGTAGTCATCACATTTGCAAAATTACAATTATCCCCATGTATGGGTAGTAGTTATCTTAAATAATTTAGTTTGAATAGAGAGCATGTGCAAAAGGAAAATGTATCCATTGAATATTTTGTATTGAGCATTGCTCAAAGAAGCTTGCCCCCTCAAAGAGACCCACAATACTTTGTAATGAGAATTTGTGATTTCAATACAATCTTGCTTTCTTTATTTCAATTCCAATGCATATTCACTATAATTTTTTGATCGATTCATTAGTTTGCAGAAAGATCATAACATCTAGTATAAGAGCTCTTTTTGGGTCATGTTCCCATAATTGCTTCAATAGTTTAGGGCAATCTAAGACTCCCCACCATATGGTTACACCTCACCTCTGTGGATCTTGGTGATCGAAAAGTGGTAGTAAAAGTGGCAGCTCTAAGATTTTTGACCCAAATTTTCAAATTGTTTTCCCTACGAGTAATTCTTTTATTTTTAGTCTATGAATTGTGTGCTAGAGGTTTTAAAATATCCACGTAAAATTGTCTTTTTTGGCTAAGCACACAAGATCCTTCTATGAAGTGAGGCAGTATTTGACCCATCACCACAGGCTCCTAGATAGCATCTGTCCATGAACTTGAGCTTCTACAAACCCTCGGTATATAGAAAGACCCTATAATTTTTTTGAAACCTAGCCATATGAAGCCTTGTATGTCTGTAATTTGTGGTGCACAAGTAAGCGATTGTCCCCAAGAAGTTATTTGCATCGTACCTTGGAGACAAGATAGTGGGCAGCAAGACTGTGGAATCCTTCATAGTTAGTGCTCTAAAACATTGGACCAACACTATTTATGAACGGGATCAATACATTTTCAAGCCCACAAACCAAATAGACCCTATAGCAAACCCTCCTAGACATAACCTAACTATGAAAAACCTCGGCATTCTTGGAGTCAAAGGAATTCACTGCTAGCAGAATTTTCTAAACAATAATTACAAAAGACAAACTTAGAGGTAGTTCTAAAGGCAGGACAAAGGTCAAAAAAAATTGAGCAGTTCTAAGCAAATTTGAATAATCAGTTGGGTTCCTACAACAACAAATAAAAATTAAAAGGAAAGATTTAAAAAAGCTGAATTTTTTCACTTATTTTACACCTAGAGGTAGTTCCAAAGGCAATATAGAGGACAGAGGTCAAAAAAAAATTGGGCAGTTCTAAGAAAACTTGAACAATCAATCAGGTTCCTACAACAACAAATAAAAATTAAAACAAAAGATTTTAAAAAGCTGGATTTTTTCACTTATTTTCCACCTATCCTGAATTGATTTTCTCTTTTTGTCCTTGTCCTAATGGACACTATCACATCCCTAAGTAATCACAATTCACGAACTAGTCAAAATAGTAATTCTAAAAACTAATACCAACTCAATAAGAATGCCATGTGGCCCAAAATTGGATTTTCCTACAGTTGATGGTAAAGATCCCACCAGTTGGTTGTAAAGAACAAAACAATATTTCCAAATGCACAACAACCCATAGAAAACATCATGCCAATAGCCTCTTTCAATCTAGAGAAGAAAGTCATCTAGTGGTACCAATGGTATCAAAAAACTCATGGCAAACTGTCATGGAAAAAATTTGCATAAGTATTATTGTGTTGATTCAAACCAAGGGTGTATGAGGACTTCATTAAAGCATTAACAAAATTATGGAAAATTGGTTATCTTCGTGAATATTAGATGAAATTCGAAAAACATGCCAACATAATAGAAGGGTTGACAAATGAATTCTTCAAAAGTTGTTTCATAGGCAGCTTAAAAGAAGATATTAGAGCAGAGGTCAACGTGTTCATGACAAGGGATATGTTGGTAGCCATTTGGTTACCAAATTGGCAAAAGACATACTCATAGCTCAATGCCACTCTTCCAAACCACCCCCTTTTAGGAATTCAATGGCCACACAAGTAATAATGTTCCCAAACCATCGAACATCACCAATCAAACAACTCACTAAGGCGAAGATGTGGACTCAACGGAAAAAGAGGTTATGTTACAATTGTGATGACAAGTACACACCAAGGCGCCACTTTGTGTAATAAAAATGTTCCTATTAAATGTGGAGTCACTTCCAGAGCCCGAAGAATTTGAAGTTGCAAGGGAATCATGAGAAGACGATAAGCAAGAAGAGGACATATGCAAGGACCAAGCACTTGAAATTTTGGTGTGGTCATTGGTTAGTGTCACTACCCCACAAACAATAAAGGCCAAAGGGTACTTTAAAAAATACCCTCTCACCATCCTCATTCATTAAAGTAACACACATAACTTAACTTCATTGACCCTCGTCTACCTAAGCAAGCGTATTGTTATGTGGATCCATGTTAAAGTTTTGAAATCATGATAGCCAATGGAGGAACCTTACCTTGTAAGGGGAACCATCGAAATGTTCAAATCTTAGTCAAGACCTTTAGTCTAAAATCAGACATGATTGTTCTACCTCTAGGAGGGTATGTGACGTTATTTTGGTTACACAATCACTATGGACACTAGGACTTATACTTTGGGACTTTTCCAAACTATGGATGTCATTCACGATCAAAGCCAGCAACACACCTTAAAAGGACTGACTTCAAGATCCACTAACATCACTAGTTCTCATCGAATGGAAAATTCACTTGAAAAGGGCTCTCATTGGATTATCGCCTAGCTTTTCGCCATCCAAATCAATGAATCATCTCGATTCCTATCATCCGTTGGGATAACAGGAACTATTACCTAAGCATGAAAAATAGTCTTTGAGGAGCTTATGGGTTTAACTCGCAATGCCTAAAAGATCAAGTCGTTATGCTTGTTCTAAGAAGTGTACCTCCACAATATTCATCTATACCAAGACTCATTTCTAGAAGATAAAAATAAAAAAATGGTGCAAGAAATGTCAGTAGGTAAGAGTCATTGAAGCCAAATGAAGCCCTTACTCTTCCCCAGTATTTTTGGTCAGGAAAAAAGACAGAACCTAACGATTGTATAGATTTTTGAGATCTGAATAAAATCACCATCAAGGATGAATTTCCCATTCCAGTGATTGATGAACTCTTGGATGAATTACACGAAGCCTACTTCTTCTCAAAGCTAGATTTAAGGTAAGGCTATCACGAGGGCTGCATAAAAGAGAAAGACATTCCTAAGACAACCTTCTGAACTCGTGAAGGGCACTATGAATTTTTAGTCATGCCATTCGGCCTCACCAATGCTCGGTCAACATTATATGACCTAATGAACAATGTCTTTTGGTCATTTCTTTAAAAGTTCACCATAGTCTTCTTTGATGATATCCTTGTTTATAGCTGGACATGGAAGGAAGATCTAACACACCTAGACCAAACCTTCCAAATCCTTTTGGATAATCAGTTATGTGTCAAACAGTCTAAATACTCTTTTGGCCAAAAACATTAAGTATCTAGGGCACACCGTATCTGAGGAAGACATCAAAGTGGATCTATAAAAAATTGAGACTATGAAAAATCAGCCTAAACCCAAAAATACTCAAGAGCCTTCACTGATTTTTGGGCCTCACATGATATTATCATAAGTTCATCAAAACTAAGGGAAATTTATTATTAACAACCCTATTTAAAAAGGATGTCTTTCATTGGTCAAAGGTGACGGAAACAACCTTTGAACTCCTCAAGCAGGCCATGTGTACGACACCAATTTTTGTTATGCTGACTTCTTGATGCGGGAGCATCTTTGTAGATATCCAATTTTGGCTTGTCATAGTTGTTTCGGTGTTGTAGGGTCCATTTGGGTGGTCTTGATAGGCATCTAGTCCATTTAGACTCTTAAGCAATGTAATAAGTGGACTTTGGAGGTTTCCCTCTAAAACCACATTTTGAATATTTGAAATTATCATTCTACATGTGTTTTAGGTTTAGGTGTTAGTGAAGGTTTAAAAATGATGTAATAAGAGGTCATGAGATAAACTCACCTAAGAACATAACCTACTCAACCCTAATAAGGTGTTAACTCACTTTGGTTTGCTTAGGCATGGTTGAGTTAGGTGGCGTGAAACCTAACTACTTCTATACCTCCTCATTCTCATCATAAGGATTCGAGTTAGGGCAGGTGTAGAGGTTGGTAGAGAGTTAGGAGTGAAGAAATATCTCTATAACAAAGCCAAAATGGCTCATGAAGCTTTCTAATATCACGGTGTTATTAAATAAAGGCTTCTTCCAAGCAAAAGTGTGTATAGTTGTTTAATGGTGATATTGAGAATGAATGATTGTGATTGTTTTATGATGGAATCTTACTTGTGTGTGTTGTGTGTGGATGAATCCTACAGGTATAAATGATTATGCAGGCTTGTGAAGGATAATAAGAAGTGAATATAGAGTAGTGGAGCTACAAGAGGTCGTATATTTGGTAGAAAAATAGGATTGGTCAAGTTTATGGTAAGAAACCATGATTTGTGAAGTTATGAACCCTTGTATGATTGTATGTGATATTGTCAAGAGAAATAAAGTGATATCAAGGTGCTGGAATGATAATCTTAAGTGTTCAATCACATTTAGGAATTACAAGAATCTAAACTAGTGAAATCAAGGATACTAAACATTTACAATGTTTGAGGAATGAGTTTTGAAGCCAATGACTATAATATTGAGCATTTCTACCATGAAAGGGGATTGTTAGGGTTAAAAGAGGGTTTGTAGAGGTGTGTGGTGTATTAAGGAAACCTCTAAGAGTCTAAATAAGTGAAGTAACAAAAAAAACCATTGTCTCAATCCGGAATACCTTGTTTCAGCTTAAGAACAAAGAAATCTGAGTAGTACTAACAAGGAACCACCAAATATTGTTATAAGAAGATGATCTAGGGGTGTAACATGTGTTCTAGATGATTATGAAGCATTGAGTTAATGGAAAAGAAGACCTTTTAGTTAAACTTACAATTTCAGACCTGATTGTGTTAGTGCCCAGTTTTGAGGGCTTTGGAAGGAGGTACTTTTGGAATAATAGCCTCATTCCATGTATTGAAGTTGATGGAGTCACTGATAAGTTTGAAGAGTTTCATAAAAAACTAAGAGTCATTGCATGAGCTCAGAGTAAGGTATTTAGGAGTAAAGGAATTTAAATGCACACGGTTTTCAATCTTGTGCGGTCTTAGTCGTTGGAGAATGACAATGTTTGTGATGCTAATTGTAAAGGAGATGAATCTAACATGTTTGTGATGGTTTGTAATGTGTGAATATCCCTTGGGCGTGTATGGAGAATGTTTATGGAGTCAAAGTTAAGCAAAGTATCATAATTGCCCTACTACATAGTCATATATAGAGGAACCTAGAGAAGAGCATATAAGAGTTGATAAGAAGTGTCTTGATGAGATAAGTGAATAAATTGAGGGAGTTGAGAAGAGGTGTAGGGTGGATAAGGAGTAGAATGAGTAAGGATCTTAGCCAAATTCAAAGGAAAGGAGGATCAAAACAGGGTTGAGGATAGTGTGGAGGTAGAGAGAGCAAGACAAGTCTTAAGTAACCAAACTTGAGAACTTAGACTAAATGAAGATAAAAGGGTAATGAAACCTTGAAAAGAGATCGAGCATGGTGGATTTAGGTAATGTAAGGTGGGCCAGAGGTGTAAACCAATTTTCAAGTGACTAAACCCTAAGGAGGTATTTAAAACCCTAAGAGACCTACTTGTAAAGGAAAGACTTGTATTGGGTGAGTTGTTTTGTGAATGGGAGCATGAAATTTACCACAGAGCAAGACCTCCATAATGGGTATCCATAGATGTAAACATCTTTTCATGAAAGTTTGTAGATTATCCCTGACACAGAGCTTTGCATGCATAAAGGGCTAGAAACTAGGGCTAGTGGAAAACGGTAAAGAGGGAATAAAATTGCATGGGCTTGGAGGTAGGCCTTGAAACTTTGGAGTCACTATAAGGAGCCAAATGGGTATCTAGAAAACTTGACAGTGAGGGTTAACTCTTGGTGGATTGTCAATTTAATCATAATTTGCTCTCAGGAAGGGCTACAAGCAGGTTTGCGAGGTCTAAAAGGAGAATGAGACAAGATGATGGTATGGAACTTTTTGAAGAGCCTAATCATGTTAGATAGGTGCATTTTAGCATGTTATAGCCTTTAATGGTTAGTTGATGCATTTTAGTGGTTTTGAGCAATTTGGGCTTCTTGACAAGATCCTAGTTCATTGGTTTTGTTGATTTGGCATCCTAACTAATGCATTTGTTGAAGGATTGATTTTGGGCACCATCACCTCTACATCACTTCTTCAAGCCCTTTTTATTGAAAATGATGCTTCGGGGCGAGTTGAATTGGGGCACTACTCACGGAGGAAGGAAAACCCCTAGTGTTCACCGGTAAAGCTCTTACTAGGTGAAAATTTGTCCCACTCCATATATGAGAAAGAAATGCTAGCCATTCTTCATGAATGGAAAAATGGAACTCATATCATGTCAGAGACATCTGTCAAAATAAATCATCCAGTCTAATTACTTCTTAGTCAAGTATCTTCTCATGAGAAATAGAAATGGGTACCAAAGTTCATGGGCTATGACCATGAAATTACCTACAAAAAAGGTAAGACAATGTTATCACCGATGCATTATCTCATATGTAATGAGAATAATTGTCAATGTTTGCCTTTGTCATTTCCCATTCTTGAGTGAATGCATGAGGTGCAACAAGAGTGGCACGAAGATGCCCAACTTTAGTGGCTCATCCATAAGGTGTCTATTAAGTCATATTTTAAGACAAATTACTCGTGGGATGGATGCTATTTTCAAAAAAAGGTCATCTTGTATTGGTTCCTAAATCAGCATTACAATAAAAATTATGCTAGGATCGCCATCATTTTGTGACTCTAGGTTTTTGAAAACATATGGAAGTGTCCATTAAAATTTCTTTTCAAAGGGAATCAAATAAGACATCAAACTGTTTATAGCAAATGTGAGATTTTTAATGCAACAAAAGTGAAACAATCTCAACCCTAGAACACTCCAACCTTTTCATATCCCAAAGGTGAGAATATGGAACAATTTATTTCCATGGATTTCATGGGGCTACTTAAGTTTAGAGGAAAATCACTTATTCTAATAGTGAGGATAGATGTCTCTCCAAGTATACCCAATTCTACCCCTTGCACATAACTTCAAAGCCTCCACCATCACCCAAACATTTAATGATCGATATTTTGCTTCCATGGGTTACATCTATTGTTTGTGATGTTATTCTATTTTACTAGTAACTTTTGGGCAACTCTTATGCAAATATGGTACCAAACTTTAAATGAGCTCAACCTACCATCTACAAATAGAAAATAGAACATAAATTGTTAACAAATGCATGGAGAGTTATCTCAATGCTTCACCTCATATTGAAATCCTTGTCGAATCAAAAGATTACCATTCATGGTGTGGTGGTACAATACCACATATCACACAAGAACAAAGACAATATTGTTGAAGCCATCTATGGGAAACCACTATGGTCCCTTCAATCATACATTCCATTTTTGTACCAATAAATCATTCTACACTCTACACATGGGACAATATCCTTTGAAATCTCAAGGAAAACCTAATACAAGAAAAGAATGAATGAAGAGTAAAACAACCATTCTAAACGTATCCTTTGATATTAGGGACATGGGTTTTCTCCAACTAAAGCCTTATAAGCAATCCTTGAAGACGAAAGATTGCCACAAACCAAAATGTTTGATGGTCTTTAAAAAGTCCTCCAAAAACAAGTGAGCCACCTCTCTTACAATGGTGCGGAATGCAACAAAAAATTCATGGGAACTCTTGCCCTAAAATAAGTCTTTCTATGGACTATCACTTTTTATGGAAAAGCATGTTAGGACTCTTTGTCTTAACTAATTTACTTAAATTAATAAAATCTCACAATATGCCCCCATTTGCTAAATTATAATTATCCATGTAAGGGAAGTAGTAGTTATCTTGAATGTAGATTAGTTTAAATAAGAGCATGTGAAACTATTTCAAGATCTCTTCTTTCCATCGAGGAGGTTTCTCTCGAAGAGGCCCATGATACTTTGTAATTTGATTCAGATTTCAAATGGCTCATATAATTCTTGAAACACAAACCTCCATCAACGACTTTAACGTCAGCAAATATTATCACATGGCCAGGTTTGCAGACATATATGCAAGTTTTGCAACAAATGCAACAAATGACTTTGGGATTTATAATTTGGGCCTTGGAAAATTTGGATGGAAAGTAACTCAAGAATATTTAATAACACATCTCAATCCATTTCCCAAATTGCCTGCAAAGTCAAAGCATTAACCTGTGGCATATCAATGATATATTACCTAAGATCCCTCGGAATGTATGAATCTTCCAATAAGCAAGATTGTCATCTGGCCAAAAAAACATCCCTTTTCATTCCAAATTCACAACCATCACAGCCTTCCCAACTTGTCCTTGAACTACTCCCTTGAATACCTACAAGCTGAAATTTTACAGATCATTAAAAATAATCCGAGCAGAGCAGGTGTAGGTGGAGAGCATATTAAAAATATGCTAGAATGCTGGCATTATATGTAGAACTTCAGATAGCCATTCAACATAAAATAAATTTGAGTCATATGGTAAGGAGAGTCAAGGTCATTATTCACCTATATGCAAAAAATCATAACAATGCACAACATAGCTCTATGGGAAAGGCACCACACAAAAAAGGAAGATAAATTGTAGATCGAGCAGCTTTTATTGAACACATTAGATCTTGGTTATCTTCAATGAAGGATATACAATTGATACACAAGACTAGGAACCACAACAGTGTGGCTAATTATCTCTCAAAAATCAATTCATACAATAAAAACATGAAAATCTCAAAGTACAAAATAATGGAGAACATATGTCATCCTAGCTAAAGAGACTAGTGGAACACCTGGAACTAGAGGCCCCAAAACAAAAAGAGTTTCATAGTGAATAAAAGCCAAATTTCAAGATGATCAAAAACAATTATAACAATGTTTGGATTCCATTAGTAGTTTGTATTAAACTTGGCATCGGCATTCTCTCTCATCTCGATTTGGAATCAAGGGTCCACCCTGAGGTGCTCGAAACAAGTCGGCACACATCAATCCAATTGACTAGCTCTTTTAGGGACAGTTAATTGGGCCTTCCATGCCACAAGTAAAGCTTACACGCCCTTCGTGCCCTCAATCCCAATCATCTTCCATTTAGCAGCGATTTTAGTTTATCATCAACAACTAGGTGCAAGTGGAACTGTAACCAACAAAGCTTTAACGCCTCTCTTTATGTCTTGAATACAACCATGTCCCAAGGAAAATGTTTGGTCATCCCCTTCTATATCTTTCATTATCTAATACCACTAACTTGTTACTACTCCAAATCATTGGTCGATACACTGCAAAGTTCTTTGTAAACATATTAATACAAGTACTAAAAATCTTTTGTCCCCTAGTTGATATGTATGTCTTCTCTTTAGGGATCACTTTATATTTCTAATAACATGGGAACTAGGCTAAGATTATTCGGCTAGGCCTTTATTTGGAACCTTCAAAGTCCCACATACATCTTTAAAGTTACCTAAACTTCAATTCACATATTCCATCTCCTTTTCTTATCCTACCATCTCAAACTTCAAATACTACAAACTTGCATCCGCCATCTTACACTCCTTCTTCAAACACTTTACCACTTTCAAATGCAATGAAGGACCTATCAACATACGGCATTTGTTTACAAAGATGCAAGCTACAAAAGGAATGAGGGAATGTATTGGTCCCAGTTATCAGCGACAACTTCAAGCTCCTATCATTTACTATGTCATAAATTTGATAGATATTCAGCACATCCTCTCCATCAACTACATCGCAACATGATGAACCATATAAGTCACATTAAGTGATCCGAGTGCAGCCATGCCTATCCGTCGACTTACCTTGAGTGCCTTGGACATCCACACGAGTCCACGCTTTAAGTATCCCTACTCGGGCCTGCACCATGCATGTTCTGCATAGCAATAGCATACACACTACGCAGCTCAAAAGAAAACATTGTTCTTCATTCAAATGGGGAGGATCCCCAATATGAATCAAAGGTTTCATCAATCTCAATGCCATTCAACGCAACTTAGTGTTTCATTACAACACATCTTCCACACGAATTCCACATGATATGCACAACAATGCGCCATGTTAACCTTTACATAACATTGAATAGACACGCAACACTTACGCAGACATACCTAACAACTCAATTCTTATGCGTAACATCAAAATACACTCGCGAACATGTTGACACTTCACTCCACATAACATCACACCAAGCTTCATTGTTAAACCTTGTGCCATGTCAAAAGTGTTGAGTATGATGCCAATATGGACACATGATAAGTTACCACTAGAATTAGTTTAGTTGTGATTTTAGTTTTTAGGATATTTCATTACATGTAAAATTTTATTTTTAGAATTCTATTTTCGAATGGAAGTGTTACTTAAAGAGTGAATTTTTGGATGTGCACTTAATCGAGTTCAAATCATTATCCATTCATCTCCAAGAGGTGGGATGCCATTTCTATATATATAGATGACTAATTTTAGTCTTATCTTAGTCAAATTCTATTATTACGGGATGTTGGGACGCCTAGTTTGAATAGTGTGCATGATGGGCGTGCAAGTGTCACTAAAACTAATAATGGTTTGTTACATGTTAACTCGTACAGTACCCAAAATTGTAGGGTATTGTACCACCAAGTGAGTGATGTTACACATGCCCCAATGATGATACAGGTCACCTCGCAAGGTGTTCGGATCCAGAGAAGCTCACGAAGTATATGTTAGCATCCCAAATGCCTTATCCTTGTTCCTTGTGCTTTGTTTTATTCCTCTGCCTTCCTTTTCTAAGTGTTTTGACCTTTAGTGATGAAACCGCCGCACTGATTAGGCGGCGGTCCTTCACACGTTTTCCAGCACATTCTTGTGATCATGATGTGCGTAATTTTCAACTTTTACATTTTTCCCACCGCCTTGGCTCGTATTAATGTTTTATGTCCCCTGGAATAGTGTTTCTCCATTGTTTAATGGTAAAAGAGTTCTAATAGGAATTACCTTTGGGTGAATGTGAAATCTATAAATAGCCAGCTTGTTTTCAAGCAAATGGCCCCTCAACTTCTCATTTTTCATTGTTTGAGTCTGTCAATTTCTTGTTTAGAAGCTCATTTTGTTTTCATGTTTGCATCCATGCTAGTTTTCCTTCTTGTTGGAAGCCATTCAATCTTCTTGCTTCAGTCTTGTTCATTGTTGTCCATACAAATTAGTTTAGAGCAGAATAGTGTCAGTTATAGATTGAATTCATTAGAATTGCAGGTTGTGTTCTTCACAGAAGGTGGATTCTAGAATCCCTCGGTACACTTGTGTTGTATTCCCACAATAAGTCCCGCTAGGAATTGCATACGCCAAGCTCTGTCACTTGCGCTATCCCTCTCCTACTCACATTTTATTCGGTCTATACACAAGGCTACCATTGTTCAAATACCTTCTTCTATGATGCTAACATATACACACTCTTCTGATTCACGTGAACATGAAAGAATGAGGAGACCATTCGAGGGGACAAAGTCATACACTACTGGATTCACCACTATTTATCAAATTTCCGTGTTTTATTTGTCACAAAGTTCTAGTTAAAACATATCAAATAGAGTAGTGAAATATTTCATTTCAGATTAAGTTTCATTTTTATATTTCGTGGAAGTCATGGGGGATTGATAGTTTCGAGAGACTATGATTCATTCCTCACTTTTGAGGCATGATCGAGAATCTTTCAATTAAGCTAATCAACTATCTAGTTATTCGGATAAAATTCACAATCGCATAAAGTAGCTACACCAAAGCTACCTTGCTTGTTTTAATTTTGTTATTAGATTAGTTGTCATTTTCTAAATATATTAGATTAGTTGCTCTTTTAATTCTATTAAAATTCTATTTAAAATACAAAAATAGAGGCATATATATATATATATGTTGTAGATATATCTTGCATAGTTAATTTCGTTTCAGTTAGGTTTATATTGACCTTGTATGACAATCACGGGACCTAGGGAGCCCAGGGAATACGTTTTTGAGCCAATCATACCTCAACCAAATACTGTTGTAGCAATAACCGATATAGACCAAAATCTCATAATTCAGGTCTTCCAAACAACAACAGACCTACAAGAAATCAGCTCACAGTTAAGGGGATTAAACGTAGAAGACAACAAAGCACATACGTTCTAGTCAAATCAACCAAATTATAGATTGCCTTGATAGATATCTCGTATGACTGTAGAAGGACCTAAAAGAGGGAAAACATTCGGTTGTGATCCACTAGTCCCACAACCAGACGCAGAGACCTCCTCGTTGATATAGACACTAGTTTACGTATCCAAGTTGCGAACACCTGTTAGGTACTCCGAGAAAATTGTGTAACTTCTAGTTCTAAACGTAGAGGCTGAAAAGGCATACGATTACTGGATACTCGGATCAGAAGAAGGGATTGATTCTTCACATGACCATAGGAGGTCCACAACAACCATGAACTTACGGTTGTGATCCACAGGTCCCACAACCCAGCGGGCCTACAAATCAACCCAACATTGACGCTAGTTTATGAACATTAGTATTTAGGTCTTCTCCACTCCCACCGGACATTATCACACAACTATCATTATTAAACGTAGTAGCTAATCAAGCTAAAGATTTCTGGACTAGACTAGAGAATCGTCCATAAAACACCAAAAGATCCACTACATATTCAGCCATTCCATTTTCATGACCTTGGGAGACATATACTGAACCCACCCAGGTAATCTTCCATGAATTCCACAACCCATAGATCGGATCATGATAGAACTCGACATTGATTGGAGCCTTCGAGTAGCTATCCTCGCCGAACGATCTATCACACCGGTTCAGGTTAGGAGGGCCTTCTTTTCCTTAGATTCACAGAGATCCCAGCTATTGCGTGTTGAAGACATAAGATTACCTAACTAGCTTATCTACATCCCACGTGTATTCCATCTTCACCGGCTGTCTCGCACGACCTCCTGGAGGTCAAAAGCGGGAAGAGTTACTTGTAGATTCTCATGCTCGCATGTCACTTTTCCATTGTACAAAATTGGTGAACTGATGTGAATCAAACTAATTTTCCTCTTTCTATTCTTTCATCCACCTTCGCTCTTTCCCATTATTCTCGCGGGTATTCATGTACCCCCGAATATGTCGGGATACGATGCATATGGAAAACCTCTCCTAGGTCTCAAACATACTACGATCAACTAAATAGACAACCATCACCTTCGCTCTCAAAGATGGGGTGACAACTATTCAAATAACCAATTTTAAACACAAACTCCACCTAAAAGGACTAGATATAGTTCTTCTTTCCAAATAGAGGAGTTGGATAAGCTCACTCAAATGCAACAACTAGAGCCTTCAAGCTCAAACAATATGATGCTCACTAGAGAATCTGGTTCATCTCCTCGGGTGTTGCTTAGACCACAAATTAGTAGACATCGATCCATATCTGTTTTTAGATGATGAATACTTAGCACGTTATGCTAGGAGTGAACAATGATCTCAAAATATGTACCCGTCTATAGGAGGTTTGCAAACACAACTTGAGGTCTCGTTCCAAGAATACACCCCCATCCCTCAACATATAGAAAATTCCCTCGGTGAAACTTGGCAAGGCATCGATCAATTCATAGTTGGGTACCATATGCCTATACAATCTCAAGGTATACAACAAACACCACTAAGGAAAAATACCATGTCTTCACCAAATGAGGTCATCTCAGCCTTAGTTGAGAAAGTTAGAGGGTTGGAACTTGCTCAAGCAAGTCAAAATTTGCAATTCATGCAGCAGAACTTCCAATCCTCCACATCATCCTAGCCAAGTAGACCTCCTCATAGGAATAGGCATGTTGGGCATGCCTCCTCAGTATTCACAACAAACACCAACTAGAACTACGTTTTCTAACGTCGCTCCAGTGGAAAATATGATACCTCCCGGTTTAGTACAAAACAATCCATTCCTGAGCAATGCTCCTCCATACTTAAACATGTATTCCAAATCACCACAAGGAGATATGTTCTCTTCTCCTGCATGTTCACTCAACCACAGGGATTTCCTTATGCCCCTGCAAATACATATGCTATGCCATATCAACAACCCATTCCACCTCCACCCCCTCAGCAAACACCATCAATGGTCGAAACCTATGCAATAGGAACTTATTCAAAATATTTGAAAGAACCTTTGGACTTCACTATACGAAGCGTCATGCTTCCAAGACCTCTCCCCAATCTACCCAAGTACAAAGGAGAGGGAGACCCAAATGCACATATTAAGGCCTACGCCACAACCATTCGATTGGGATGGAGTTTTTGCTAAAATATTCCCCAAAAATTTAGAGGGTATCACCCTCGATTGGTATTACAGAATACCTGAAGCCTCAATACATTCATTTAAACAACTCATTTCAGAGTTCATCAAGGCGTTCGACATGAACAAATTGTTGAGAATAGGAATTAGGGAATTCTTGCATATTAAACAAGAACACAATGAATCTGTTGCTCATTTCATCCAAAGATGGCGTACAGTCCTCTATTCTTCAGCAAGCGCTCCAAACATGGATCAGATGGAACTATGCGATTTATTCCTTCATTCTCTCAACAGAGAGATAAAGGAAGAATTCCAGAAGTTCCCACTAAGAACTTATGATGAAGTGCTTGAGAGCGCTCTTTGAATAGATCAAGCTGCAATAGATAGCGGTCGCAAGACATATGGAACAAATGGAAGGTTAATCATCCCCAACCAAAACACTACGACTTATCCTACCACCACAAACACCAATCAAGGACCTAAAATCCTTAACAAAAACTGCAGAGTGACAACAGATGGAGTAACTGACCAAACTAAAAAAGCAAACGTTGTAAATGTTCCACCACCAGTTAACAACCAATGAAACAACAATTTCACCCCAACAATCAACGCGGTGGATTTTAATCATCCCCAACGACAACAACAACAAAAACAATAACAACGGCAGATCCAAACACAGGGTCCAAGTCAAAACTCAATTGGATATCAAAACCAAAGACAACAAACATGCAAAACTTTAATCCTAATAATCAACAATTTAATCAAAATTTTGGACCACAACACGTGCCAAACCAACAACCTAGGAATTATAATCCTAACTCATATTGTGGTTTCCACAAAATTCGAGGCCATGACACTAGGACTTGCCGCGATTACAATAAGTTCATGCAATGTTTGCCAGAAGAACAAAGACAACTCTTCATAGATATGTTCTTAAGATTCTATGACACCTATGCCGAATACTTTCACAGGGGCAGTCTCCCCTCAAAACGCACCTCTTAAGATCTTCAATGATCCACTTCCAAATCACAATAGAAATAATAAATTAAATCCAAATGGGATGAACAAAGGTGTAATGATAGGAAATAACGATCATGAAGCCTCAACTTCACTAAATCCACCTTGCCGCACCACAATTAGGAAATCAACCACGAACCAAGATAGTTGGTCTAGTGCAATTAGATATCGAGCTGCATTTAGAAGCCATAATAAGAACACGAGAATATTATTCTCAACCAAATCCAATCTATCCACTAGAACCAAGTAACATTCAACAAGCACTTGGTAAAACCCGTAGGTGCTTATGATTTAATTAATGACTTAACAAAGACCTTCTCTCACATCTCCTTTTGGACTTGTTGAAAAATTCTCCTTCCCATAGGGCTACTCTTTTAGAAGTAGTAGGTCTAGGTCATTTAATTAACATCACTCCACCTCCCGAAACACAAGTAAACCATATAGACTTCGATATCCACCCTCCAGGGCAGCCAGATAGGGATACTAAGTTTATATTCGACATAAAAAAATGGCAACAGATGCTGAAATTACACGTAGAGGCGATCCAACCTTGCATTTACAGTTATGGGTTTACAATAATTACGTTAAACGCACAATGGTGGATGATGGGGCAACAGTTAATATTGTCCCTTTCTCTTTCCTTCAAAAGCTAGGATATGGAGAAACAAATTGTTCCACAACAAGAAATATGCTAAGAGGTTATGATAGCCTTAAAGCTACTTCAATTAGGACTATAATATTACCAGTCACCTTAGGACCCAAGACAATCCTCACCAAGTTTTATATCATAGATCAGGAAACCAACTATAATATGATCCTCGATCGACCATGGATACATCGCATGAAAGCAATTCCTCTACGTTATTCCAGAAGTAAGATTCTTACACCTAGAAAGATATTCGTAGCAAAAAGGTGAGCCAAAACCATTTGACATACACCTAAGCAGACTGAAGAAAAGACCAGCGTTCACTCGAGTTTGAACTCCCAACAAACCAACTTAACAAACCAATCGACTCAAAACCGGAAGAAAAATTAATACCTACAATGTAACTAGAAATTACAAATCTAGTCAAGGGCATCCCCCTCAAAGATGAAGCTAACGTTGTAGCAAAACAGTATCATTAGGAATGACTGCAAAATTTTTTGAGTTACTTTGGAACAAGATCTACCAATTTTCCTACCATTCAATTCTGCAGGGCATGGGATGTACCTAGAGTTGGTTCTCTTCCAAAGAAAGGAACTTTACAGGGTAGAAATAATCGAAACAAGAAACAGACGTGAAGAATGTCCCAACATCCATCTTTCCTAGTAAATATTGGACTCTCCATTTCGATGGAGCTAGATGTCACTATGGAGTGGGGCAGGTGTAATCTTTACTTCTCCTGAGGGAAAGATCCTACCTTTTGCTTTTAAGTTGAACTTTGAATGTACAAACAATGGCACTGAGTATGAAGCCCTCCTCCTTGGCCTCATCATAGCCAAAAGGATTGGTGTTAATGACATCAGAGTGTTAGGAGACTTGCAGTTAGTTGCAAACCAAGTCTCTGAAGTATATGAGACTAGAGCCGAGCACTTACAACTCTATAAAACAACGGTATTAGATCTAAGCAAAAGATCCAACTTCATATCCATTGAAGCAATCCCATGAGAACAGAAACTTTCTCACAGATTCAATAGCAACCTCAGCTTCACGTTTCACCCCAAATAATGATTTAGAAGATACAAGTTTCAAGGTATCACTTCGTACCAAACCATTGGTGAAGAAAATGTCAACAAAACCTCTTCTAACACATACAGCTGAGAATGAATCTCTTATCTTACATCATGTTGATATTGATAAAGTCACTCTCAAATATCTAAATTCCTATGTAGAGCTACACCTTGCTCACCCTATAGTTGATCTTTCCCTAATACCACATTCCTCTTCCTACTTTGGAAATCCCATGATAGAGTCTCCTCCACAGAAGGATCTTGATATCTATGAGATAGAAAACGGGAAAGCTTGGAACTACCTCCACCTCCCCACCCGAATTTGAAGAAGGTAACGCTTCTTTGATAGAAGAAACCATTGACTTAAACTCCGTGAACTCCTCGGAATCGAGTCTATATCAATCTGGTCATCAACCGCTATGGGCAGGACCAGCGGCAATCTGAAGTAAAGGTGCCTGAGGAGCACCGACTCTCACTCGGGTGCGTACCACCCTCCTAGCTGCAATGGGGATGCTAGGAGTAACAACAGTCCAACCCCGGCCTCTAGGACCTCCCCTAGCCTCCCGAACTAATCTGAACACTAGCACCACTGGGAAGCATGTCAATGTAAGCAAGGCCGAACTGCTGAGGCACTCGATCAAAGGGGTGTGTCTCTACCTTCCCCGTCCTATCCACAAGCTACCCTGTAGTAGAGTAGGAAATCAAAGTGAAGGTCTCCTCACCCCACAATCCTGCCATGGCCTGATAAGGTGTGGCCTCCATATCCTCAGTAGTCAGGGAAGCAATTGGCTGGTGGGGTGCTCTAAGCACCGTCATCTTTGTCCATCTAGCCACCCTCACGGCTCCGGATCCACCACCTCTATGCCTCTCCCATAAGGGATGATGCGCTCATAGACCTAGCTCATAACTAAAGTCGGATGGCTCAGCGACTATCCCTATAACCGAACCACCCTGTATAAGTCATGATAGGTGGTCCCAAGTATATCGGCTCCCCAGGCATAAATCTAACCATGTGCCTCAATCACATGCATGATGGGGGCCCAACAATAGAGTAAAGTATCCCCTCCCTTGTCTCCGATCAATCTTGAAGGTAGGATGCCCATAATAGCTTTGACAGATAAGAGGGATTGGCAAGCCGAGAATAGAATGGACCTTCACCCCTTCTTCGAACTAGTGGAGACAACTACATCTCCCATATATGTGGCCCACTCGAGTCACCCGAGCTCTGGACACTTGTTGTATCAAAAGAAAGTCTCCTCCTATTAATTGGGACTCCCAAAATGCAAGTAGACATCCTCTAGGATGATAGTCCACTCACCCCTAACACTGGAAATCGGAAGGTGTTCCTATCTACATCCCAAGTAATAAAATAAGTCACATAGTATGTGACCGGGTGTAACGTGGGGAACTCAGTGCGATCCTCGCATACCCGCCTCCGAAGAGTATCCTGCTCATCCTGAGAAAGTGCATCTAGCAGATCATTGAAGCCAATCACTCTCTCTCTCTCTCTCGGCTCCATCTGATGTACTCTTCCTTCTTCTGTAAAACACACAAAAACATGTGAAAAGGAGCAAGTTAGTATCAAGATTGTATTAAATTTTTTTGTTAAAGCAAATAAGAATACTAAAAATGTAGAAATAAACTCAAATCAGTGTTATTTTAACATATCGAAGAGAACCGCCGCCCTGAGCAGGGCGGCGGTTCCGTAACCGCCGCCTTAAAGGGTGGCGGTCCTGTAACCGCCGCCCTACTCAGGGTGGCGGTCCTGTCTCGCGTTTCAAAATGGGTCGCGTGCCCTAAAATGCTTAAAAATGTAAAAAGATGACCATTTTAACTAAAACAAAAGCCTACCCATTAGGCACCCCCTAAGAGACACATTTAAAACTGACATTTCTAAAAATGACCCCCCAAGACAAATATTTCGACATTTTAACATTTCTAGTGCAAAAACGTTAAATCAAGAAGAACTAACCTGAGATTTCGTGGGTCAAGGTTCTATCACTGAGGCATGATTGCTATCTCAATACGAACGTTTCGACTATACTCTCGTTGGAAACCATCACCGTGGGTCCCAGAGCTCAAAAACTATCAAATCGACATGCGTAAATGAATAGGAAAATGGTCCCATTATATATATATATATATATATATATATAGTGTTTTGACTCATTTTGAATGCCCCTTTCACAGGTTTAGAGCGCCAACAGAGGTAAGTTCTCATCCCCGCGCAAATGGTAAGTCCTCACTTCATACTAATTTAGTAATTATTTTTCAATTTGTTTTGTCTATCTGCACTTGAGTCTTCTTTCTATTTTGCAGGTGGCGGGAACTTGGATGGTGATATTTCGACACACAAGCGTGTCAGGTATAATTTCTAAAGCTTCCCATTTTTGGGACTGCCATACTTCGGACCTTTACCGTTTATGCCTCTTCATGGCTAAAACACTTCTTCGAGGGGGCAATATGTACATACCCAAAATTTTAGGGTACTGTATGTACTACAAATGCGATGTTACACATTCCCCTATGATGATACAAGTCACCTCTGCAAGGTGTTCGGATCCAGAGAAGCTCACGAAGTATATGTTAGCATCCCAAATACCTTATCCTTGTTCCTTGCGCTTTTTTTTATTCCTCTGCCTTCCTTTTCTAAGCATTTTGACCTTTAGTGATGAAACCGCCGCCTGTCGTGGTGGCGGTCTCTCAGAACACGCCCCCTAATCATGGTGGTTGTCCCCAGTAACCACCACCCCGCTCAGTGTGGCGGCCATGTCCTTCACGCATTTTCCAACACGTTCTTGTGATCATGACGCGTGTAATTTTCAACTTTTACCAGCTTCTCTCCACCGCCTTGGCTCGTATTAATGTTTTATGTCCCCTGGAATAGTGTTTCTCCATTGTTTAATGGTAAAAGAGTTCTAATAGGAATTACCTTTGGGTGAATGTGAAATCTATAAATAGCCAGCTTATTTTCAAACAAATGGCCCCTCAAATTCTCATTTTTCATTGTTTGAGTCTGTCAATTTCTTGTTTATAAGCTCATTTTGTTTTCATGTTTGCATCCATGCTAGTTTTCCTTGCTGTTGGAAGCCATTCAATCTTCTTGCTTCAGTCTTGTTCATTGTTGTCCATACAAATTAGTTTAGAGCAGAATAGTGTCAGTTATAGATTGAATTCATTAGAATTGTAGGTTGTGTTCTTCACAGAAGGTGGATTCTAGAATCCCTTGGTACACTTGTGTTGTATTCCCGTAATAAGTCCCGCTAGGAATTGCATACGCCAAGCTCTGTCACTTGCGCTATCCCTCTCCTACTCACATTTTATTCGGTCTATATCCAAGGCTGCCATTGTTCAAATACCTTCTTTTGTTGATGCTAACATATACACACTCTTCTGGATTCACGTGAACACGAAAGAACGAGGAGATCATTCTGAGGGGACAAAGTCATACACTACTGGATTCACCACTGTTCTGCAAATTCCAAGTTTTATCTGTCAAAGTTCTAGTTAAAACATATCAAATAGAGTAGTGAAATATTTCATTTCAGTTAAGTTTCATTTTCGATATTGCCAGGGAAGCTATGGGGATTGATAGTTTCTAAGAAACTATGATTCATTCCTCACTTCTGAGGTAGGATCAAGAATCTTTCAATTAAGTTAATCAGCTATCTAGTTATTTAGGATAAAATTCACAATCGCATTGCAAGTAGCTACACCGAGCTACCTTGTTTGTTTTAATTTTGTTATTAGATTAGTTGTCATTTTCTGAATATATTAGATTAGTTTCTCTTTCGATTCTATTAAAATTCTATTAAAAATACAAAAATAGAGGCATATATATATGTTGTAGATATATCTTGCATAGTTAATTTCATTTCAGTTAGGTTTATATTGACCTTGTATGACAATCATGGGACCTAGGGAGCCCAGGGAATACATTTTTGAGCCAATCATACCTCAACCAAATACTGTTGCAGCAATAACCGATATAGACCAAAATCTCAGAATTCAGGTCTTCCGAACAACAACAGACCTACAAGAAATCAGCTCACAGTTAAGGGGATTAAACATAGAAGACGACAAAGCACATATGTTCTGGTCAAATCAACCAAATTATAGATTGCCTTGATAGATATCCGTATGACTGTAGAAGGACCTGAAAGAGGGAAAACATTCGGTTGTGATCCACTAGTCCCACAAATAGACGCATGAGACCTCGTTGATATAGACACTAGTTTACGTATCCAAGTTGCTAGAACACCTGTTAGGTACTCCGAGAAAATCGTGCAACTTCTAGTTCTAAATGTAGAGGCCGAAAAGGCATACGATTACTGGATACTCGGGATCAGAAGAAGGGATTGATTCTTCACATGACCATAGGAGGTCCACAACAACCACGAACTTACGGTTGTGATCCATAGGTCCCACAACCCAACGGGCCTACAAATCAACCCAACATTGACGCTAGTTTGCGAACATTAGTATTTAGGTCCTCTCCACTCCCACCAGACATTATAACACAACTATCATTATTAAACGTAGTAGCTAATCAAGCTAAATATTTCTGGACTAGACTAGAGAATCGTCCATAAAACACCAAAAGATCCACTACATATTTAGCCATTCCATTTTCATGACCTTTTCAGGGAGACATATACGAAGCACCCACATGTTATCTTCCACGAATTCCACAACCCATAGATCGGATCATGGTAGAACTCGATATTGATTGGAGCCTTCGAGTAGCTATCCTCACCGAACGATCTATCACACCGGTTTAGGTTAGGAGGGCCTTCTTTTCCTTAGATTCACAGATCCCGCTATTGCATGTTGAAGACATAAGATTACCTAACTAGCTTATCTACATCCCGTGTATTCCATCTTCACTCAAGGTATCTTAGCATGACCTCGGGAGGTCGGGTGCGAGGAAGAGTTAGATTCTCATGCTCGCATGTTGCTTTTCCATTGTACATTAACCATATATTATTAGTGGATGATACTTGTCATCTTGAGTCTATTTTTAGTTATCTTTAATTTACTTTAGTTCATTTAGGAGTTTAAGTTCCTATTTTTAGTCTTTTACTTGTCATGCAAATTTAGACAAGTCTTGTTGTAATGGTTATATTAGCATTGTTTCTTAATTAATTGAATAAGCAATAGTGGGGTGAATTTTTCCAAGTGATAATCATTTGCATTAAGCTTATCTCTAATTTTATTTGTAGGCATTTATAAAGAAAACCGGAAAGTTTGGAATTCATTATTTGAAGTTATTCAAGGTGCATATTTTTTGTCAATCTCACTTACAAGTACTATTTTAATTATTAGTTATTCTGGGCAAGATCGATGATCACCGCTTCATTTTGAGGGTATTTTAGATATCATTCACACTCCTTCCATATAAAAAGTATTTCATTTGGTATCAGATCCTCGTTCAAGAAAGGTTTACACGGGGTTTTTAGCCATTATCGGAGAATCATGGCTTTAGTGAATTTTGCTTCTATAAATATTCTCAAATTCAAAGGAGACAACTTTGAGTGCTAAAGATATCAGTTGAAGAGGATTCTTGTTTGGAAGGGAGTTAGGAGAATGTCACTCATGGATACACTACACCTACAAATTAGAATACTTTGTCTCAAGATCATAAGAGAGCAACAAAGAAAGAAGAAAAGGAAGAAGCACAAGTTTTTGTGATTTCCAAAGTGTAATATATTCTAACATCTATCAAGGCTCATATGTTAAAGTAAGAGAAGTAAAACTCGGTCTTAAAATGAAATTTGAGAATTTGAAAATGTTAGACAGTGAGGGAGTTGGAGATTATTGCATAAAGATAAATGATCTAATACATAGAATGAGGGTTTATGGAGAAACCATAGAAGACAATTTTATAGTAAGGAAAATTTTAAAATATTTGACACAAAGATGGTTACAGATTGTGATCACTTTTGAGGAGTCTAAGGATATGAACACTATAAGTGTTGATGAATTAGTGGGTTCTCTCTTGTCTCAAGAGGATAAGATTAGACTATATGCAGGAGATTCAAAACAAACTTCAAAACATGCATTTGCAACCAAGGCAAGTATTTCAAAGGGGAAAGATAAAGCTAACTTCACAAGTAAAGGCAAGAGAAACCTTGTCATTATTGCAAAAATTCAGGACACTATAAAAGATTGCAAAATATTGGTAGCTAAAAATCAAGTTAATCAAGAGGATGAAAAGGAGGCATTCAAGCTTAACAAAGTGAGGATCAATATGACTCATATTCTTGTCTTTCATGTAATTTGGGATTAGAGGATGGAAAGAATATGTGGTTTCTCGAGCAAGTAATATGACAAGTCAAAAATATGGTTTCAACAAGTTAGATGATTCCTTCAAAAGCCAAGTGCAATTGAGAGATGGAAAGTACATCCAAGTTGAATGAAAGGGCAGCATGCAACTCACATCATGTCAAGGTAAGGGTGAAATAAAGAGAATAAAACTAAATCATAAAAGTGTGACTCACATTTTCAGAGCATACAAATTTTATAATCCTACTAGTAAATCCACAATTCTTTCTAAGGATTGTAATTTTTTTGAAAATGAGAAGTATGATGATCATGATCAAATTTCTATAAGGGTCATGAGTGAAGGGGGGCAGAATTATAAAGAATATTTTGAGGGCTTACAAATTCCTACACAGGTTTCTAGTTCAACAAGAAACAATACTAGCTCTTCCTAAGAGACTAATCATCCATCTACATCAACACCAAACAAACACAAGCATTTGTTGAATCCACATCCAACAAATCAAATGTTGGATCAGAATTGTGAGAGTTTGATGATGCTTATGATGAACATGCTATGTTTGCATTGTCATCTATGGCTAGTGAACCTAGAAGTTATGCAGAAGCTAGTCAAAGCAAAGAAAGGGTTGATGCCATGAAAATTGAGATGGATTCAATTGAGAGGAATAAGACATGAACTCTTATTTAGCCTATAACTGATAAAGAAGTCATTGGAACCAAGTCGGTCTACAAGACCAAGTTGAGAGTTATTGGATTTCACTAGTTTCTAGACTTATGGGCAATCCACCACTAAAGCATTTGCAAGCAGTGGAAAAAAATTCAGATATATAAGAGGTACTTATAATCATGGTATCCAATTCAGACTAGTAAGTTCATTATGTCTAACTGAATACAAAGATTCAAATTGGGGAGGTTCTCTTGATGACAGGAAGTCTACTTCAAGCTATTGCTTCACATTGAGAAGTGGGTCGGTTTCATGGTCATCAAAAAAGTAAGTTAAAGTTGTCGTATCCTATACTAGAAGTTGAATATACAGCCCTTACATTAGCTTGCACACTAGGTATGTGGTTGAGAAGACTCTTAGTTGATTTTAGAGAGGCTCAACTTGAGCCTACACAATTTTTTGTGATACCAATAGGACAATACCGTTGTCCAAGAATCTAGTTTTCTATGCTAGAACCAAATATATTTAACTCAAACATAATTTCATCAAAGACTTGATCAATGATAATCAATTTTTCATTGAGTATGTGAGAATTGAATATCAACTTGTTAATAATTTCACCAAGGGATTGTTGAAGAAGATTCATGGAAGACTTAAGGAGATGATAGACATTTTCCGCTCTTTTTTGTGTGAAAAGGGGGAAATTAGAGTATGTGCCATATATATGCACCTAATAGTTAGTGTTAGAATTAGTTTTGATTGTGTTTTCAGTTTTGAAAATATTTTTTGGTTAAGTGTACAATTTTATTTTTAGAAATATATTTGTAGAAATTCTATTTTTAGACTATAAGTGTCAATTAGAGTGCGTCACTAGATGTGCACTTAATTGAATTCAAATCATTATCCATTCATCCCCAATAGGTGGGGTACCATTTCTATGTATAGATGACTAATTTTAGTCTTATCTTAGTCCATTTCTATTTTTAGGAGAGGTTGGTGCCTAGTTTGACTACATTGCATGATGGTTGTGCATGTGTCACTTGAACTAATAATGACTTCTTGCATGTTGACCATATATTAGTAGTGGATAATACTTGTCATCTTGAGTTTATTTTAATTCATCTTTAGTTGAATTTAGTTCATTAAACATTAGTTCCTATTATTAATTTTTTACTTGTCATGCAAATTTAGACAAGTTTTGTTGTAATGGCTATATTAGCCTTGTTTCTTCAATAATCAATAAGCAAAGTGGGTTAAATTTTCCAAATTGTAATCCTTTTTGCATTGAGTTTATCTCTGATTTTATTTGCAGGTATTTACAAATAAAACCAGCAAGCTTGGGATTCATTATTTGAAGTTATTCAATGCATATTTTGCCATCAATCTCACTTACAAGCATATTAGTTTAATAGTTAGTTATTTTGGGAAATATTGATGATCACTAGCTTCATTTAAAGAGTATTTCAAATCTGACTTGCACTCCTTCCACATCAAAAACCTTCAAAAACATTTGTCAACATACCACGATTTGGAAATCAAGCCATGCACTTGTCGAAAGGTGAAGACACATGGAAATTCAACCGTTATAACTTCCATAATTGTTTTTTATGCCTTCGCGGATTTGCAATATATGTATAGTTACATGTTTCAGTAGCATTAGAAAAAAATAGATGGTAGAAGATGAATGAACATACAACTCCCTCAAGAGTGTGTCATTCTTAATACACAAATTATTACAAAATTTTTGTTCCTATTCTATTATTTTCTCTATTCTAAATCTTGTTAATATTGCTTTCCACATACCCATTTAACACATCTAAATCCTTATTTAAAGTGTTGTCCCCAAACCTTCAAGGATCCAAATCATTGGTATCGACATGGTTCAACTTGTTTGTCCCATTAAACGGGTCAAAGTATATGCAGCTTCAATGTCAAACCACAAGATCCTCGAATTATCTACCATGTTGTTTTAAGAGAGTTAAAATGGAGAGCGAGAACAAAACATGAGCTGATGTCCATGCAATGATCTGGAATGAAATCACAAAGGCTATCCAAGAGCAAAATACATTTCTGTCAGCTTAGTTCATCAAGTCCTCGACCAAGAGTTCCATCAACTCACTAATTTAGTAAAGCTTTTGGTAGTTGAATCCCCGCTAAGTTTCAAGAAGATTTGGATGTTCATATGTTTGATGGTAAAATCAATGCAAATGCAATTAGATAGTAGAAGATAAACGCCCATACATCTCCCTTAAGAATATGTCATGTATAGAACGCACGACATAAATAAATGTTTTTTTCTAATACTATCATTTTCTCTATTATGGAAATTGTCCATATTACTTCCACATATGTATATAACCTAAGTCACAAGGTTCGTGTTTAGGTTCGATAAAAGATTAAATTCAGAAAAAATAGTGATTAAATTCGGCTAATTTAATTTGCAATTTTTTTAATATAACAAATAAATCCTTAAAATAGTCAATATTACTTATAGATTCGAAATTTATTTAGCAATGTTGACAATTTCAAAAATTTATAAGAAATAAATCTTAAAAATCATCAAAATATTACTTATCAAATATTATAGCATTTAAATACTTAAACATCTAAGCCAATATTTAAATATTAAAATATATTATAATAATGCTAATTTTATTTTATATTATTTATTTTACAATATTTTAAATATGTTCTCAAATATTTAAAATTTAAAAACTACATAACATAATCTCACAAAAACATAACAATAAAAACTTAATTGAAAATGTAATAATAAAAAATTATCAAAATTTAATAATAATAAATTATTAAAAAGAAAAAATGACTTAATTAAAATATAAATAATAAAAATGTAATTGTAAAGACTTTATTAAATAAAAAATTAAAAACTACATAACATAATGTCATAAAAACATAATAATAAAACTTAATTAAAATATTATAATAAAAACATAATTAAAATATTAATAAAAAGTTTATTAATAATTTGATAAAAAAATTAAAAAGAAAAAACATAAAAGCTTAATGATAAAAATGAGGTAGGAAAGACTTTATTAAAATGTAAATAATAAAGAAATAATTAAAAACTTAATAATAAAGAAATTATAAATGTAAAGATAGAACTTTAAAAATAAAACCTAAAATTTAAACTTTCAATGTTCACGAATAGGCAGATAGTAGTAGTAGCTCGACAGATAGTGACGACAACGCACATAGAGTCGCCGGTGGTTCCTCCCACGTGCCCCCTTCCCGCATAGGCTTCTCCTCAACTCCTCGCATCCACAACAAAGCTCCTTGGGTCCTCAACATGACCTAGGGTTCATGGCACAAGAATAAAGATGCCCTAAAGAAGCATATTATAGAATAACATGTACAAGTTTTGGTGTTTTACAGGTTTTTTTTATATTTTCTGCCGTAAATATTATTGACTTTCATTACGTGACCTTTGAAATTTTTTGGATTTGAAACTTTTTGCTTGAAATACGATAGACCTTGTGACTTAGTATATAACACACCTAAATCCTCATTTAGAGTGTTCTCCCTTGGGCCTCCTTGGTTCTAGCATTGATTTGATCCTTATTAGTGAAGAGGGAGACAATTTGTTCATTTAGGAGGGAAGAAAAATCTTTGAATAGTTAAAAATTCCACACTTTTCTAGGAAATAATCTAGTCAACCACACTAGTTTCATCAGAGTGATGTCATACGAACCAAGGGCCTTAATGACTACTCTCAAACGAAATTTTGAATTTTGATCACATCCGGTCAAATGCTTTCAAGTGTTTACGAGGATAGCCTAGCTATAAGGGCTAAAAGAAAGTATTAGAATGAGACAAAATCTATAAATACAACCACCATTAACTAATGCAAATGCAAGTATATTTTGAGGACTCTACGATCATTAAGAGTGTATAAGAGAAAGAAAAGGGAGTCGAAAATGATGCCTTATAATCTACAACTAAAGATTGCCCAGGGCTTGGGCCTTGAGGAGGAAATGAAAAATAATTGATAAGGAAGAAAGATATACTAAAGGTCCTCACTAAGTCCACAATGAGTTGTCAGTACTAGTCGATGGTCATGTCCCCTTTTCCGAATTGAATAAATTAGGAGACCCTTGGCCTATTCTCAATTTCTCAAAGGCTAAAGGGGTGATGCAAGGGAAATAAATTAATAATTTAACTTAAGTTGTCCAAAAAGTAACTTTATGTTATAAAAAGGCAACTTATGTTTTATTATTAAAAAGGTGAACTTTATTAAAAACAACTCATAAATTAAATTAGAGGGGAAGTTGCTTTATGAATGTTTTTTTTGAAAATGTGAAAGAAAAATTATAAAAGTGGGGCAATTGGGATCACTTGAGATCACTTTTCATCATTCTTATTTTGTGAGTTTGAACATTCCGCTTCATGTTTCAACCTCAAAGGATGAATACCCTCATATGGAGCATCGAGAACAAAAAACCTTCGGTGGAAAAGGCTTGGGGATGAAAACCCTCATGTTTTGTGTGGTGGTTCCATCCTAGAACTACATTTTCACTTTAGACATGGTCTATTTAATAAATCAGCTTCATCAAATAATCAGTGCTAGGGTGGAAGTTCCATATCTACGCTAGCGCATTAATATTAGGGTTGGTGTCACACTTCTGGAAGCATTTCTAGGGCTGACGTCATATGTCTAGGGACGACATTTCCATTGGGAGCCGTTTTCAAGTTAAATTGTCCATTTTCACGTTCGCCGTTATGTCATAACTAATTTATGCATTTTTTGTAATTGAATTATGCCATATTCCAATCAAATCTCTATTTTCAACGGTTTATCAGAAAATCGAGTTTTCTATTTTCATATTTAGGGTTTGTTCCAAATATCGAGAATTTTTGTAAAAATGAGAAAATTTCCAGAATTATGAAATTTCTCATTTATGTACATCGAATTATAATTTAAATTTTTGGTATTAGGGTTTCCTATAAAATCTAGATTGTTCTAATTTTATCCAAAATATGGACATTCAAGTGGTATCAAATTGATGATCTTTTCAGCATGCAGGGTAAGAGATAGAATGGACAAACATTGGAAAGAGTATCACAATAACATGCAAGATATGGTGGCATCAATGAAAATACAATTGGACAAAAAAGAGTCATAAGAAGAAGAATGGTAACAACAACTCAAAACTGATTATGAGTCCTACTGTGAAGAATATTATAATCTAAGCTGGAAATTTCAAGTTGACATGACCCTCTAAGATTTTTGTGATTTAAAAAGGAGGCATGATCTAAGAAGAAGAGAAAGAAAGATCACTCAAAATTGTATGAGCAAGCTTCCCACATATGATGAAAATTCAAACTTTACCTTTGAAGAATTTTTGAAGATGCTCAAAAAAGGAAGGAGGAGAAAATTAAAGAAGGAAGAAGAGCTAGAAACCAAAACATCAAAAGATTGCTAAGGAAGAAATCAGAAAGCAAGAAGAACAATCAAATTCAGATCCACAAGACATCATTGAGCAAGAACATGAGGGATCCAACATGCAAGGTAAAGATTTTGATAGTAGAAGATGTTTTATTGACTTCTAATGATTGCATTTATGTCAATGAAGTCAAGGAGGAAAAGGCATCACTAATTGAATGCAAAGAGCAAAAGATGGAAATAGATGTGTCAATCCATGAGCTACCCAACAATCTTCCGAAGAGTGAGCCACTACCATATAAGACTGAATTTTCAGAATTCCAAAATTTCAAAATAATCTCTCAAAAGCTCCTACTTCAGCCAAAGAGGGTAAGCACTCTTATAATTTCAGTTCAAGGTATGGGAATGATAACACAAATCTATTTCAGTTTTGCCATCATTCTAAGAAGGGTAAAAGAATGAAGATAGATCCTTTGGCTCAAAATGCATTTTGCATAATGGTATGGAATCCAGGTGATATTTTGAGATCTATAAAGGATAGAATTTCTGATTTCAATATCATTGTTGTTGATAATTTCATTATCCCATACAAATGGATAAGAAAAAAATCAGAATTGACCTCAGATGAGCATAAGGAAAATATTATGAATGACAATAGGATTCAGTGGTTGGAGCACAAGGGTCAAATATCTCAGCTACAAGCCATAGATCAGCAGCTGCAACAACAAAACATTCAGTATCAACAAGGTATGGTTCATGCATGGAAACCACAGAAAGGTATGCCCGAACAATCAATTGTTGTTTTGCAAGTTTGGTTGATTGATCCTCTACTCTATCCTTATCCCAAAGGACCAAATAAAATTGTGTTAGTAAGACTAACTAGAAATCAGATTTCTAATTGGTCCACAAATACATGCATGTGCCTTTTGGAGGAACCAAAGGAAGCATTCAAGTTATCTACTTGTAAAGAGGAAGTATCATGGATTACAAGTTATGCTAAAAATAATAATAATGAAGAGACCCTGAGAATCAAAAGTCAAATGCAAGGTTCAAAGGCATGTCACCTCACATTCGATAGTGCTCTCAAGGTAAGTGACAATGGAGCAACTAAATTACAAGCTAAGCATATTCATACATATGCCATCTTGGTTGGATTTGGATTTTATGTTTGGATAAAAAGTGAAATTTCCCGAACAATAGTCATATTTGTAAATGAATGTGTCATAATATTTTACATGGTGATTGGTGATAAGTTGGAAAATGGTTATTTTCTAGACAAGGTCCATGGTATGTGTTTTCGTACAAATGTGCAACAGGGAAATTGATAATTTCCAAGCACGAAAAATATACCCCTATGCCGAAATTTTCATGTTTTATCATTGTTAGGCACCCCATGTCAAATCCATCAGTCTTGTCCCACCCTATTTGATGTCAAATTAGTCCCCAAAGCCAATTTAACCCCTAGCTGGTTTTAGGAAGTTATGAAAAGATGCTATCTTCTCGGCAAGATTGGGAAGGGCTATCGATGGCCTTCCAAAGATCGGATCAACCCCATGGAGTGGAATAAAGGGCCCAAATTCAACATGGAGGTGAATTGAAGACTTTAAAACATCATGGAAATTATTTTGGAAGGTTTGGGAATTTTGAAAGACTTGAAGCAAATGCGAGTAAAAACAAAGTTCACAAGCCTAGCAAGACAAAGGCCTAAAATAGTTGTTGGGATTCAAAAGAATATTATGGGAGCTCTAGATGGAGTTAGAAGTAAAAAAACATCTACGGTAAAGAGTATTCCAAGACCTACACGATAGTGAAATCAGTTTTTTCACAACACCTTAGCGCATAGGATTTTCAATCCATTTTTATCGAGCACAAGTGGAGTCTCAAATAAAAAATCCAATTTTTTAGGGACCATATGGATGAATCAAGACATGATACCCCCACCTTTGGATTAAAAATGACATTTCCTGTCAGGATAATATAAAATTTCACCAATAAATTCCACTAGGAGCTCAAGTTATCATCGTTCCAAGTCACCCTCTCAAAGGCAATTTAGGAGTTAGTCAATTTTCGAATGACACGTGTCAACACTAGGAGCTTGGCATGATTTCATGTCCCCGACGTCCCGAGATCAAGTACAACAACTTTGGAAAAATGCACCCAGCCCCCATGTGACCTCTCGGGACCCTCACACGACCTCCAAACTTGACAGATTCAACCCCAAGTGATTTTTGGAGCATCCATTCTCTCGCCGTCGGATCAAGCGCCAAGTTTCAGCTTCAGGACCACTATGGAAATTGATGTCCCTCAGTCCCGAAGGTCGGGAAATCAAACATGAAAAATGTTCCCATCCCCTATAGGGAGTCTTTTGGTCATCCATGTGATGAATTTCATCCCCAGTGCATTTTTGGAGCATCAATTCCCTGTTGGTCAAATCAAGCACCATGTGTCAACTCTAGGACCACCATGGAATTTTATGTCCTTCACATCCCTGAGGTCAAGGACATCAAGCATGGAAAAATGCACCCACCCCTATGGGAGTCTTATGGTCACCCATGTGACCGAATTTCATCCCCAAAGGCTTTAAAGTAGCTTTTTCTCACCTTCATTCCTTGTTGCCGGATCGCCACCACCGTCATCCTCTTGACCACCATGAATTTGATGTCCCTCTTGTCCCTAAGTTCAAGGACATCAATTCATGAAAAATGCGCCTAAGCTTCTCCTTCCATGATTTCAAAAATTCAAAAATCTATCTGTCGTTTCGAAGCTTCCGTTGTTTCCACTCCACTCTGCACAATTTTTCTCCATTCTTCCTCTACAACTTCTCGCCACCATTCCTCCATTTTTAAACCTCAAACCAGAACTACTTTAAAGGTACTTCCCTTCACTCCATGAAAGCATGCATTTCCTAGAAGGAAAATTGGAGCAAACACGAAGGAGAAGAACATAAAGAAGGAGAAAATAGAGAAAACACAATGGCCATGAAACAAGAAGTTAAAGAAAACTCAATTTATATTTTTCTGTTCATTCCTCTACCCAAGGCCATCAAGAATAAACCTTCAAACTCTCCTCCCGGCAAATGTAGAAATCCACAACGAAGAAAAATCAAATTTCCCAAATCAAATCGTTGGGCGAAACGCAGTAGGATTACACGTGAAGCATCAAAAGAAGAAACCTATCGTGATGAAATTTATTCATCACAAACGAAGGTGAAAACTAGACCTGCAATTTCGTGGTCCATTAGTGGGCTGTCGCGTCCGGAAGCCTTCTAGGTCAAAAATTTGAAAGTTTAAATTCTCTAGACTATTAAGCGAGCGGTGTCTGAAATTTCGAGAGGGGTGATATTGGGAAAAAACTGATATCAAAAAACTTTGTTCCACATCAATCATACCTCCAAAAGCCCACTTTCTAAAAATAGCAAGTCTTTTACATAGGGACTCATTATTTCGGGAAAGTCAACAATAGAAGAATATGTGAAGGAGACAGAGATATTGGAGGTACACGACAACTGATAATTCACCGGAACAGACATTTTTGACACTTACTAAAAATAGTAAGTGGTCCCATGGACACTTACTAAAAATAGAAAGTCACACTGAAAGAGCAGTTTTGGCACAATGGGACATTCAAAACTTTGTCACATCAGAGCTTTCCATGAACGAGGACCATCGAACTTCATCACGGGAAACATCTTCTCCTCTTCTCTCTCTTCCCTCTCCCCCAACTTTCTCTCCTTCAAATTTTCTAATTCTTGTTGGGGTTTGCACTTTTTGATATGCCTTTAAGTCACTTAAAAGTGACTTTAGAAACATAATGTAAATTAAGTCGCCTTGATTTTATAAAAGGGACTTAAATATTTTGTAGGAATATGAATAGTCTAAAGTTAGAAATAAGGCATATGGAGGGTCATGAGGAAGATGATAAGTCACCTCTCATTCTATAAATTGTAACGCCATTCCCATTTCAAGGGGTTGGTCATTAATTTTGTAAGCTCAAGAGTGCATTCTACCTTGAGAGAACAAAGGAGATAGCCAAATTCTTCCTTTCCCCCCCTTCTCAATTTCCTCCATTTCTCCACTATGTACAACTTTTGTTTGAGAAATTAATACAAGGAGTTTCTAGCTTTCTTTGACTAAGGGATTTCTTGATACTTTGTGTTCATCAAATTTCATTTGGTCTTAATGATTCTTACAAAGTTGTTTCTTCTCATAAATGCATGTGATGATACTTCTAACTAGTATGTGCACGAATTTTATTTCCTACCTGCAACATTAGTTCTCCTACCTCTTTTCTAACTCCCCTTTCCCGCTCTTTAGACAAAGTTTTCCCTAGCAAGAAATTGTTAGCTTTACCGCAGTTCAAAGCAGAGTGCCTGTTGGATCCCCGGTCGAAAGGCCACCATAGAAATCCACATTTTCTCGTGCATGCATATACGGCAGCTTCACCGGTTAAGTAGAGAGACTTAGATTCCCAGAGCATTGGCAAGAAATCCACAAATTTGTCCACCCAAAAAAATTTCTCGCTAATGTATGCTAGATAGGGAAACAACATTTTCTCTTCTTATATTGGTTTTGATTCAGTTGCTAATATACCATTCAACAATGGCATGGTATTCTCCATATCCAATGAGTTATATTTGTGTCACTGGTTGTGTTTGCATCATCATGATCTGACATTTGTGGTCAAAGGTCAAGAAGATAAGCCACAAAGTTGCCTATGCATCCTAATATGGGATCCTAGAGATATTTCTAGACATGAGCAAGGTAAACATCATGTTGATATTCAGATTTTTCAGAATAAGTGTATTGTGGTGTTTAGACATTTGCTCCCAAGATCACGGAAGGACATAGAAGATCAGCACATCACACGTTTGGAATCAAGTTGCAAGCATGTTCACCTTTCCAAGATACAAAGAGGAGAATTTCCAGAAGATGATAATCACATTGATGGGAATGTCATAGCTCCTTGTGAGATCTTTCATTACAACATTGTACACACTTAGAAGAAGAATCCATATGCTTGGAAAAGCATAGGGCATATAGATTCTTTGATTCAAGCTCAAAATTGTTTTTGCATATGGGATCTAGGTGACTTTTTGAGGTACAAAAATAATAAAGGCTTTAATGTGACCCCCCTCTATCACACTATGTCACCATATAGTGATAAGAGGTTGGGACCGATATCTCATCTAGTCTAGTTTGCCATATAGTGAGTTCTCTATTACAGGGTATATGGTATTTCTCTGGGCGGCTATATGTCCCAACCAGAAGGTATTGTACCAAAGGAGATTCCAGATCGGGAATTATTCAGTTTACTCTCTGACCTTTATCTGAATCCTATTGATGAGGGGAGACATAAAAATAATAAGGAAAATTTACTTGGATTTACGACAATTTAATGAAAAGAATGATCTATAGATAGAGTTGGAACCAACCAACCTCCACTCTCTAGTTGAGTCTCCCGATGGTCGTGTGAGAGATCTCAAGAGAGATGAGATTATCTCTATTGCTCCCATAGTGAGAAAGGGCCAATATTTGGGTGTGTGCTTTTTTTGGGGGGAATTGGTCCTTAACTTATCGATTCTAAAAAAATAGTTCATTGCACGAGTATTAAATACCAATCTCAAGATTTGAATGTATATGTATACATATTATTAATTAATAAAGACTTATTCATTCACACACCCTTATATATTTGTTATCCTGCAAAATTGACAAGGGCAATTTACAAGTAACTATACCAAAATTTCCGTTTTGGCCCTAAGGAGTTTGATAACGTTCGAAATGCCCCAAAACTTCCTTTCAAAAATTCGGATGTTGCCAAACTTAGTCACTTTTGTTAATCCTTCGGCGCACCCATCTTCATGTCGACATGACTGAAGTTGCACCCCTTTTTGCACTGGGCACAATTTTCCTTGTGTCGACACACCAAAATCCGCGCCCCTCTAAAACCTTCGGCGCACTCATTGTTATGTTAACATCCAAAACATTGCGCCCCTTTAAATACCCCTAGGCACTGAAAATGTTGTGTTGACATCCAGAAATGTGCGCTAAGGCACTGGAAAACTCATGTCAACGTCAATAAAATTGTGCTAAGGTGCATTTTCACTCGTGTCGACGCTCTGAAAAGTGCGCCAAAAGAAGTTGGTGAAGTAATAAATGCCAGTTTTCCTATAAATATGCGCCTGACACCTGTCATTTTCACAAATTGAAAATTGAAAAAAGTGTTTTCTCTACACCTATCAGCCATCCTTGTCCCCCACATGTCGTTTTTTAAGCTTGTGGATCCCACGTCATTCCTCATCTTTTATAAATCCAGGTAAGTGGCTCCTCTCCTTGTTGTTGTTTTTGTTTTTGTTGTGTTAGGTATTAGGGTTGGTGTAGAAAAGATAAAATCTAAAGAAACACACCTAATAAATTATCAAACCAGCTGAAAGCCCTTTTGCCTCTCCTTCCAGATCTGCAAATCTGAAGACCCCTGCCTCCGAAGAAACCAAAAAATCATCTTTATCTATGTGTTGCCTTACCAAAAATGTCTCTCTTGCCATCAAATCCAAATCAAGAAATCCATGGGCTGTTAATATGTAAAAACTCCTTGGCGCACTATTTTTCCACGTTACACATTCCAAACCTGCACTGAGGCGCATTTTAAAACCATGTAACAAGACCTTTTCCGCGCCTAGCCAAAAAGAGCACTTAGCAGATTTTCATGAGGCACTGGCGCCACTTCCATAACATCAACATGCCATGTTGTGTGTTGTAAAACCATGCCCCACACCTTATCCTTGGCACTGAAACTTTTCATGCAACACCTTGCAAAATTGTGCCCTTTCTAAACTTGGCGCAACTTTTCCCAGACAACACCAAGTGCAATTTTCCTTATGTTGACACCTTCCTGAATGCGCTTTACCCTTTGGCACCAAAATTTGCATGTTAACATCCAGAAAACCGCGCCCTTTCTAACTTAGCACAAATTTTCTCCTATGAACATTGAGCACATTTTTACTCATGTCAACACCCCAGAAAGTGTGCCCAACAATTTTAAGCCTCTGCAACGTATCTGTTGTGAACTGCGCGCCTTGCGCCCTAAGCCTTATAATTGCTTGTTCTTCATTCTGCAAGCTTTCATTATGAATAACATGACAGTTGACATGGCTCTTTTGTGTTGGACCTCCTTGATTCTTCTTGTAGAACAACAACATCCATCCTTGAGCTCACACATGTCTTCATCAAGAAAGAAACCAACTAAAGCTAAAGCTAAAGCTAAGCAGTGAACAAGAGATGAAGTATAAGTATCAGAGAGTCAGAATGCCTGACTCATATGCAAAGTGTAGCCTTGACATCAGAGACTCTGAGCTAGGACATATTGACATGGATGATTTCTAGGCGAGAACCAACCAGGCAAGCAGTGGCCCGTGGATGAACAAATTGGTGGGCAGTGGCTTGCACTTTGCAGCTGGGCTGCCAGTAAGTGCCGTAAATAATGAATTTATTATGTTGGTTTCCCGATGCTATAACAAAGACACTAGATGTGTCAAAAATAAAGAGCAGCAGACCATCATTGACCTCACAACTTGTCACTTTGAAATGATCCTGGGCATTCCTCATCACAGAAATATGTAGAGATAAATCTCGAAGACTAGAAGAAGGCCTGGGACGATAATGAGGATAAATGCAAGAAAATGATGAATGAGCTTTATCTAAAGAATAAGAAGTTGATGAGAAGATGGCCCCAAACCATCGACCGTAGTGACTTCCAATGAGGAGTTGAGTGATATAAGAACCTTCTTAAATAGAGTGTTTGGGATCCCTGATGCCCATTATTTCCACAAATGGATGCTGAGGTATCTGGAGACCATGAGCAAGAATGTGCGTGATCATCATTTTGGCTAGGGTGAAATCATCAGTGACACCATCTCCCAGCAGCTCCAACAAGTTCTAACAACTGGGAAGTTCTACATGAATTCCTACGTTGTATACGTCTTCACGTCGAGAAGAGATTTCACGAGGTTAACTCGAAATGGGGTATGTCCCCAAGTCAAGATATATGAGTTCTACCCGAGTTGAAGCTTGAGGCTAGCATCTCATAGTTCTCTAAAATCAATGATGCCTTCTTCTATGAGGTAATCTGCTTGCCGAGGCCAAACATGAGACATGGTCGAACCATCCCGAGTGTGATTACTGCTACAAAGAAATGGGGAGTGTTGTTCACACAATTCCCCACATTCACATACCTCAAAGCTATGAATTTTGAGGGAGAACCAACAAAGCTGCCAAGGTTTTCGGGCCGAAGCTAATCCTGCTGGAATTGTCAAGGCAGCTAATCACATATCATGAGAAGTGCATGAAAATAAAGAAAGGAGGAACTCCATTCCCCCTTATAGTTGGCTGATACACCTGCCCCACACTTTCCAAAGCACGAGAGATGTATGCTGAAATAGAATTGCTGAATCTAAAGCACAACTTCCCCACAAGACCGACCTTCGACTGCGAGTTGCCTCCTAAAGGAAAAAATTGATCCCATCCATGTTCTTGAGATCGAGGACATTTGAATCAACTTGACACATGAGATAGACATCGGTGAAAGGATCACTCCCTCGGCTCTAGAGGAAATCATCCACTACGGTGTAGCCATCGTCCCAAAAGAATTCCAAGAGACTGATCAAGAAGTTGATTAGGTCTACCTTGACACAGATGGAGATGATTGGCCATTCACAGAGTTACAAAAATGGCTCTAGAAATGCTTAGTGAATCATACAACTTGAGAGAAGCAGATGATACATTCGAGTGCTTCAAGGCTATCATCACTCAAGGTTTGGCACCAGAGGTCACTTTCGTGAGAATCAATCTATAACCTCTTGGCATGCCGCGACTTCATCAACTTTTTGATCGATTCATGTGAAACTTTTTCCGAATTACCTGACAAGCTCAAGAAGAAAGAAACTTGCGAAGTCATTGGCGACCATTTTAAAGGTCCAGATCATGATCAACTTCAAGCTATGATCAGCAAGTTTATGGAATATCGAGTGTAGTGTCACATTGACTCTCCTGATCAAAAGTAGGATACCAAGTTCGAGCAGAGAGATGATGAAGAGTAGTTTCTTCTTCTTGGGATCCATTGATCATTTTTGTAAAATATTTAAAAAGCATGTTGGCATTTATGATGACCTCATCCATGTTGCACCATGGGATGTTGTCATCCAAAAACTTGCCCAAAGTCAACTTTTGACTTTTTAGATATTTTGTAAATATCTTGTAAGATATTTTGTAAATAGTGGTTGGTTTGCTTTTGTCTTCTTTCTTCTTCTCCTTCTATAAATACTTGAATACTTGTTGTATTCAAAAGGGGTGGACATTTTTTTGTATGAAAAGAGAAGTGAGGAGAGAAAGAATTTGTGTTTTCTTGTAACAGAAGAAATATTAATACATATGTTCAGACTTTGTGCTTAATGTATGTGTTATTTGCATAAGATATTTCTTAAGTTAGATCTATGTTTTTATTTTGTTGGATTCATTCCTACTATTGTCATATGTTCATCAGTATTGCTTTAATTGTTTATGCAAGTAAGTTTGGCTTTGTTTACTACCAGCTCAAAGCATAAACCTTCTGACCTTTCCATCTTGGAATTCATTTCTTTTCTTCCTTTAGATCTACCCTCCTTTGTTCCTTCCTTCCTACCTTTCTGTTTGTTGTTGGAACTACCTCTACTAGGATGAGATCCCAAACCCCCTAAAGTTAGAATAGTGTAGATTTACATAGATTCATGCTTGATAGATTAGCAATAAACCAGTTTCGCTTTGTTGTCTCAAAGAAGGGCTATGCCTTGCACACTGTTGGCGTGTTTCCCCATGACCTGCGCCTAACCGATGATTTTCTCGACAACAATATTGTATATATGATGGACCCATAGATCTCTCGGTCTCTCATATAGTTAGATAGGGATGACAATATATCATATATATAAGAGGGAAGACCCCCTCTCTACATATGGATTTTCCCTAGTAGATTGGGAGACTGTGTACTATTTGGGCCATAACGAATAGGAGTTAGCCGGGCATGATCTCTCGATCGGTAGAGTCGTGTACCATCCAGCCATTCCATAACAAAGAGTTAGCATTTCCATAGTGATAGCCACTTTTCAATGCTATATAGTTCCCCTGTCCACTATGGGGCATGGTGGGCCGGACCACCATAGTGTGAAAGGGGAAGTAGGTGTCTATATAACTATCTAGATTTGGTGGCCGTTGGTTTGAGGGTCTCAGAGAGAGCCCCATCCCCCACCCCGAACTATAGATTGGTATGGTTGATATGAAAGATAGATATTCTTATACAGTCCATACCAAATAGAGTAGTGTTTCTTTGGCCTAAATAGAGAACGGGCCAAAGAAACACTATGAGTGCCAAAAGACTATGGCCCGAGATAGAGTTCTCTATCGGGGCTCTATATCTCTAAAAATCAAAGCCAAAGAAAAGGGCATGTAGGCACAATAATTTTTTTCTAAAATCTTTAATTCACGGTTTATGATCATTAAATGTGAAATTCTCCCTGAATTTCAGGAATTTATTATAAAGGACAAGAAATTCTTTATGAGGAATTTCTTCATCAGGAATATTTTTATATCCATCAATAGTATCTTTATAAGGATTAAGAAGATCTTCATAAGAAATCTCTTCAGGGAATACACACACACACACATATTAGAGAATCTTGAAGATATTACGATCTCATTAGAAAAAATCGCTCACAAAGCAAAGCCTCAGTGACCACAATCGATGGCCTCACCATCCCATGTACGAGGATTCAACAACTTAACCTTATCTTGGAGAGAATTTCATGCTAGTTCTCGGTCGAACAACCCGATGAAGCAAAGTTTATTTGGAACATGGGATTAAAAATTGCGAAGGATGAATTGGGATCCGGGTATTACAAAGATGGCCATTTGGGCACATGTCCTAATGTCCCTATTACTTATATGCCCATGATATAGAGACGTAGTGCAAGCCTACCTCACTTTGTAATAATAGGTCAAAATTGAGCGAGCTCAAGGAAAAGAGTTTGAAAAAAATGTGTCTTCGGGACACCACAACCACAAAAATTTATAATAGGAATGCAAGTAGAAGTGGGCCCACATGCTCCGAGAATCCTTTGGAGCCTATTGATATGAGCCTTGAGAAAGGGGGAGATGATTCTAAATACATTGTAGTAGTTGACCCTAAATTTAAGAAAAGGGTGGTTACAATCTTTGATGAAGATGAATTGGATGAACATAGGGTCAAAGAAAAAAGAGATATGAAAAACCCAAATTACTTTCAAAATTAAAAATATAATTTTTAGGCTAATTGGTAGGTAGCCAAGAAGATAAAAGAAAAGCACTAGAAGAGGTTTAACCATTGTGCGGAGACTATTCAAACCAGCTGTGATGGAAGACATTGCAAAAGTCAACCAATGTTGTTCCAACTTCCAAAACGTAGTGAGGCTCACTTGATGATGTTAATCCTAAGAAAGCAAGGAAAATCATAAAGTAGTGTGGAATTATGATTTTCCCGATGGGTTCTAGAAAAGTCCTTAGTTATGTAAGAATTGATGATGGATGAGGACCCCTCTAGATTCTACATATGAATAAATCATCAAAGAAAATTTTCTCAATGGTTCCATTCAATGTTGAGATGTGAGTTCTAGTTGAATAGACCGTGGCACCCATGACTAAAAATCCGATGTGGCGGATGAAGAAAGAGGACTTTCAAGGGTCTTTGTAGTTATTAAAGGTGGGACAGATCTTTGCGCAAGCCAACATCTAGCAAGGTAACCTAAGTGAGTTGGCTTCAACGAAGCCAATGTCAAATACTTTGAAGAAAATCCTAATAACATAGAAGAATATTATGAGAAGATGAAGAATAAAAATTGAAGGTTAAGCACAATCTTGAAGGGAAAATTGAACCGAGTAACATTTAGCAGGAGCATCTCGAAGACATGAAACAAAAGAAAAGAGTCCCTACACTGTAATTTCACCAGAAATGTTCTGTTATAACTATAGATGCAAAAAAATTACAAGATAAGATGAAACAAGAAAAATAATAAGCCCCGTAAGCCCAAAGATATAAAATAGTAATCGACTTATACTACGGAAAACAATGTTGCACTTTCAAAAACCTACTATAGATGATATTCACAAGCTCTCTAAAACTATGAGGACCAACATTAAATAAACAAGGAACATCATCGGATTAGTGGAATTTTTAAAAGAAATAGAAACCCGGCTCTAAGGTCGGATTAACGAATATTCCATGGTGACTACTATCCTAAGATATCGTATGACACCCCTAAGGTGCTCAAAACGTTTCGGAGCATCACAAGAGCGGGAGCGCGCGACAGGAGTAGCTTGGGTAGTGTGAATAGCCATTTGTGTGCCATAACGGGTAATGGTATAAGAGTATGCAAGGGGAGGAATAATGTTGGGGTGCGAAAAGAAAAAGTTATGTTATATATCAAAGCTGCAAGAATATGCAAAGGAAAATGTGGCTATGAGAGTGGGTCGTCCATTGGCCAAAAGAGGAGGTTCATCTCATTCAATGAGGCCTCCTGTTGCCCCATCACCTAGTGGATCCCCAATTGTGGTCGTGCCACATCCATTTGTGGTTCCTACTGAATAGATGAAGATGCTTCCCTTGCGAGAAAATAAAAGTAACACAAGAGGGCCATTAGAAAAGGCCTTTGAGAATGAGATTAGGGATATTGCGAGATGAACACATTGCAGAGGTGTGTTATGCTAATGGGCTTTCTTTTAATGTTGTGAGATCACCTTAGTGGAATGAGAAGGTGAAAGCCATCAATGAGGCACCAAAAGGGTATAATTCACCGAGGATATGAGAAGACCCGCACCACCCTTTTGGATAACAAAAAAAAAGTATGTGGAAAACTTCTTAATCAACTAGGAACTCATGGGCCAAAGCAGGCGTGTCTGCTGTTTCTTTCATGGATGGAAAGATGTAAGAAACCACCCTTTAATCAATGCGATTGAAGTATGCCCTAAGGGGGAATTTTTTTAAAGCGATTGACTATGAGGGGCAAGTGAAGGATGCTCAATTCATAGCCAACATCCTCTTTGAGTCCATTGAGGAAGTGGGGCCTCAAAATGTTGTCCAATTCATAATGGACAACGCCAAAATTGTGTAAGTCTGTGGGGATGTTATTTGAGGCACGTATGGGCATATTTTTGGACACCATGTGTCGTGCATTCATTGAATTTAATGATAAAGAAGATGGCAAGAAAAATAGAGTGGATCCAACAAGTGTATGCTGAAGTCAAGAGATCTGAAATGTTTTCACCACCACCACATGTCACAGGGCATTTTTAGATCATTTTACGGTTGGAGATACTGCGAAGGTACGGAAAATATTTCTTTATTTTTTTAATTTGAAATTTAAATATAAGTATTTTAGTATTCTTTTAGTTTTCAATTTTTGTTCCTCATTCTTATTAGGTTGTTGAGACTCGGTTTGCATCGAGACACAATCATCTTAAGATGACTTCACGAGGTGCGAGAGAAACTCATGAGGATGGTAACCTCGATATTTGCTCTATATGGAGGAAATCAAACACTCAACAGAATCAAAAAGTGAAGAACATGATCTTAGAGGACCCTTCGTGGGATAGAGTGGAATATCTATTGAGTTTTGCGAGATCCCATTATGAGCATGATTCTCGGTTTACTAACATGGATCAGCCATGTCTAGTAGAGATATATGATGGAAATGAATCAATGATTGAGAAGATAAAATCTATCATAAATGAAAAAGAACAAGATCCCAAGGAAATATTTTTCAAACAAGTGAAGCAATCCTCATTGAGCAATGGAAAAAATGACCACCCCACTACATCTACTAGATTTTTCATCGAATCCAAGATTTTATAGCACGGATATCCTTTCCTTACTAGGGAGGGTAGCACCATACAGGTATGCGAAAGTCAGTGAGGGATATATGGCGGCATTGGCTAGGCTCTTCCATGATCCTAAGGCCCAAGACCAGGTTATGGTAGAGTTTGGCAATTTCATAGCGAGAAACGAATTCGTAGCCTTCTCGCTCTTCGGAGCAAATACAAGATGGATGCTCATATGTGGTGGTATCTTCATGGTCATGCATCAGTTTAATTGTAGCCTCTTGTAATCAAGGTCTTGGCACAAGTAAGTTTTTAATTTTTTGTTCTCTTTCCTTTTTTCTTATAACTTTTAGTTTTTTAAAATTTAAGTTTGAGTGTTTAAGTTTTAAGTTGAACTTTGCATTGAATTTGAAGTTTAGGTTGCCTTAGTAGGTTACAAGTTCATCTTCCTTTGAGCGCAACTGGAGTACATATAGTTTCATCCACTCATATAAGCGCAACATTTTGGGGGCTAAAAGGGCTGAAGATTTGGTATACATACATTCCAAATTATGCCTTTTATCCTATAAGCAAGAAGTACAAGGAAGGGTCAACAAGACATTGGGACATTGATCTAGAGATAGTTGACTTGGATGCTTCCATTTCCCACCATGGAGCATATGATGATGAGGAGAGTTTTGTGGCACCACGAGACCTACATGCACAAGGGGTTGCAACTGGTAGTGGCCCTAGTGCGAGTGGTTCAAGTCCATGTGGTTCTAATGAACCACGTAATGATGATGATGTAGTTGATCTTGATCCTCTTGATGAAGAGGAATATGATGAATATTGACAATGAAAGATAGTTTGAACTTTGAATATTGATCTATGATTGAATTTAATATATCATGAGATTCATGACATTCACATTGTGTTTGATTTAAGTATTTTAATTTAACTTTTAAGCTTATAAGTTTCTAAGTTTTATCGGTATCCCTGGATTTATTGTTTAGGTTATTCACTTATTTAGCTTATAACTTATGTTTCAAATGCATAATATGTAGTTAATAATTAAATTCCTATTTAGAAGGCTGAAATTTATATATTTTTTAATTTTTATATAGTTTTTGTACTATCGTATCCTACGCCATATCCGGGGTCAAATTTTTTTTACTTGTTTCCGTGTATTAGATACTTCATACCCACTCCTGTATCCAAATAATTTCAGCTACTTAGCTACTATCAAATGCAATGTCGAAATTAGGGAAGATGGAGAGCTTAAGGAGAAGGGACAAGATGATGTAGAGGCCCTTAAGAAGTTGGTTGCAGATATAACAAAAGCCACTAATATATTTTGTAGACTGCATAGAGATAGAAAAGGGGCACACGAAAAGTCAACGAAGCCTAAGTTATCTTAGGAATGTTGTGGACAATGGGATTTCCATCGCCATTCAAGGATGGAAACAATTTGAAAAATAAGGTAGAATGGCAATTGGCTATTCCCCAAAATTTGGACATTTTTGGAAACTTTTGGAGTAGCAATAAAGACAAATCAGACCCCCACTAAGAAAGAAGTTGTTGAGGCTCACAATAGAGCTCTTGAGATGAAGTTAAGAATGAAGGGATTTGATAGGGTATGCACAGTTTTCAAGAGGATCAATAGGCCTACCAATAATAAGGATGTAGAAGAGGCCGCCAAAATTCAACTGCCTGATGAGGACACATGGGAAAAGCAATTTCCCAATTTGGAAAAAATTAATAGGCCTCTTGGACCCTTCTCTTTCCCTCTATCTCTTTATTCCCCATTCTTTATTATCTAATGTTGTATGTTGTGCTCTGCAAAGGCATATCAAACATGTATGTTGATTCTAAGCCACACCGCTAATTCTATAACTAAGGGATCATGTTGGTCCACTCATTTTGGTCTTCGCTTGTGAAACATGATATCTTCGAGAAGTGGGTTCTACAATAGAACAAAGGAGATATTTTCTGAAAGGATATGTCCATCACATGTCATAGGAAATGTGCATCATGGAATATACTGACCACCTTTTGGAGAATTGGTATCTTTGCATGGACAGATCAAAGGCAGGAGAATAAATCTCTTCAAGCATGAAAGGCTACAAACAGTTGTCTCTCCCTTTCTAGAACAAGGTTGATCAAGCATAAAGGAAGATCTTCTATCCTCCTTTCTCATCTTTTGTTTCTGTTCGGTGAGTCTTTGTCCCAAGAAGTTGTGTCTTGCATAACTTTTGGTGTTGTGTCATAAAACCTTCCATGACATAAGGTTTTATGTCTTTTCAGATTCTTGTGAAAGTTATATTGTTTTTTGATGCCAAGAGGAAGGTGGGTCCTCTGAAGAAGTTGTCACTAGGGTGTTTAGGCATTAGAATTTTCATTAGGTCACAAAGCTTTGAAGCTTGATGTATAATCCAGCCAAGGAGGTGAGTTGTAAGACCCTTATGAGACAATAATGTCCATTGTGTCAATTGTTACTGTAGTGCATGTTGATTGCCATACAATCACTTATGTTTAACTTTGATATGAATTTTGAGATACATCTGATTGGTGATAAATAAATGTTAATGTGTAAACAATTTTATTCATCATCTATGTTTTCAAAATTTATGTTCATTTCATTTAAGTTTTTACAAATTCATAGCCCGATGGATGAAGGCACTGACATTACATAACCGAGGTCAATTTATATTATAATCTTCACATTAATATGTAATGTACAATTTTTATTCATCGCAAACTGAAGAAGTCATCCCGTGTATTGTAATTTGGCTTCATACTCATTAGATCTGTGTTGCATCCATTTTAATTTAAATCAAGAAAGTCTGAGTCATGGAGATCTTTTGCAAATTTGTTTATGAGCAACTCTTGTCTAATGTATGTATGCAAATGTGTGTCTAGTTCATTAGTGACAATAATTGGGTGGATACTGGGTAGGCACAGGGATTGTTTTGCCATCAAAATTTAGGACATCGTGCAAGCATATGAGTCTTTGAGTGTTAGGGAAGCCTCCATGGTCATGGGGAGCCAGAAGTGAAGAGAGATAACCAGTTCTCAGAAATTTTCTTCCTCCATTTGAACCTTGCCTTGAGTACAACCTGAATCGCATGTATAATCAGTAAAAATCTCAAGCTAGGGTCCTTTTAAGGAACCAACAAGGACCTTCCTCTTTTAGCTTGTGCCCATTTGTAATTTTATAGGGTTTATACTTTTGAAACAATCACGAGCTTCCCAGAATCAAATTTTTAAATTCCCTACCAGGTTAATTCCTCAAGTGTTGTCTTTGTTGAAAATATTCATAGCAATAACACAAGTACAAATTTTATCATAATCATAAACCCTAGAACAAGGCTATAGCTCTAATACCAAAAAAATCATAAACGAGACCTTTGGCTAGATATGCACTAGATTCCAAACATATTGTTTAATTTTTTGTTGGATTTTCCCATAGGTACCTATTTCTCCATCCTAGAAAGCTTTGGAAACTTCATCTTTGGGGATGAAAACTTTCAAATGTTTCCCAAGACTCTATGAGCATTTCCAAATTTTGTTTCTAGAATCAGAAAACAAAAAGGATGTTTTGATTTTAATTTTTCTGTTGAGGATTTTTCGAATAAGGCCCCATTCAGCTAAAACTTGGCATGTCTAAGGATCTAGACCAAGTCCTACTCCAAAGTGGATGTCAAGGTTCGAGCCTTCTCGAGGTCAATCACTTTCTTACATCCTACCGAGAGAAGCACGTGTGCACATGCCAGAATGGTTATGTTGCCTCCTACCACCACCAACTTCATCTTTATCCCCTCTTTTCTCCTCTCGGTTCACCTTCGGCTACATGTTCATCGCATTCTTTTGCTTAGGCCCAAAAAACTGAGAAAAAAAAGAGATGGTATAATTAGTGGTGGTAGAAAGATATGGATTGACAAGTAGTACCAAAAATTTCCCTATCCTCATCGTATGTGGTTGATTACAATACACATTTTCATTCTAAAAAAATTGTATGTTAAGTTCTCCCAGTGAAAAATTGAGCCACAGGTGATTTTGACGACGTGGATGCCCATTACTCATAAATTTCAGCTTAAGTTGAAGGTGATCACTAATTTATTTGTACGCTTTCTCGTAATTGTAAATCCGCTATATACTTTCTTTGAAGTATGAGAAGAGATGTCAAAATCTATGTAATCTAGTGCCTAATGAGTGCACTACTAATAATAAAAATCAAGCTCCCCATCATCGACCTACACGACATCTATTAGAAATTGATAGGTGTTGCAAACTATGTCGGAGAGGATTTGAATGTGTGTATACTAGCAATATGCAATGGATATACTTGAAGGGGATGTGTCGACTAAGTTAAATTTGAGGGAAATAAATTTGAGAGGAGGAAGAAAAAGAAGAAGAGTGAGGGTGGAGAAGTCACAACACATTGACCTCTCATTTCCTTGATGCTTGAAAGGAAGGTTACTCGAGACTTGCATTTGGAAATGCTTATTAGCTTAATCAATGGTTAAGGCATTGGCAAAAGAGGATTTTTCCCATGTGCATCATGTCCTCCTTTGATCATCCAAGTCATCTAAGGTTATTATAAGGAAACGTGTCGATGTGAAGATTATAATCTATTGATGAGCTAACAAATATGAATGCATGAAATATGTTAAATGCATGGATGTCGATGGAGGACGACATCAAAGAGATGGCAATTACGATTATCTTAGTGGTGCGAGGAGATGCTAGATACAAGCAAGTATGGATCACAATACTCAATACATGATCCATAATGCAATACAATGTCGAGGTGGCCAAAGGACCATCAATGTAAAGACATATGTTTTTTGACATCTCATTTCCTTTAAGCTATCTGATCACGATTATTGCAACTTACATTTGGAAATGCTTTTTAGCATAATCAATGGTTGAGGCATTGGTAAAAGAGGATTTTTTTCCATGTGCATCATGTCCTCCTTCGATTTTCTATGTCATCCAATGTTACAAAAAGGGAACGTGTGAATTTGAAGATTATAATTGAATGGATCAATTGGAAGATAATAATTTGAAAATTTAGTTTGAAGATTACAATCTATTGACAAGGAAACAAATTTGAATGCATGGAATTTGGAATGCATGGATGTCGATGGAGGATAGTTGGAAGAGATGACGACCTGTATGTTGAGGCATTGGGACATGAGTAGCCAACATCATCTAGTTGTTTAGAGATTGGACCGATGCAATGTTTAACTACCACATATAATGTGAAATGGTGGGCGAGCCAAAGGAAGATGCAAACTCAAGTAATCCTCTCAATGATACAAGTAGATCCTAGATGCAAGCAAATACATATCGCAATACTCAAACATGATCCATAATGTATTACAATGTCGAGTTGGTTGTAGGACTGATAATACAAAGACAAATGCTTGATTCTAAAACCAAATGCAAATCCAATATAGATCAAATTTGATAGATCTAGTCAAACTTGGTGAAAGTGCAATATTTAACGCTAACATGGATCCAAATGAAGCGGGGAGAGAATAGGCATTCAATTTATAGGGGTCTAAAAAGGATAATGAGCCATGACATATAAAAAATGGTGTAGTCGAGGTGGAATGAGGAATGTGATGCAGTCTTACGTGGATCCGCCTTTCCTAAATGACAACTCCTCTAATACTGTTCACAAAGAGAATACAAATGTGTGAGGTTGCTTTTCCTACATTCTCCCTTTTTAGTCATATCACAAAGAGAAATTCAATTTCCGTATAAATTTTCTATTTCATAGTATTTCTAATCTAACATGTTAGTGTGAAGCTTCCAAGTAGACTTTATGGAGATCATGCCCAACCATGTCACAGAGGGTTTGATAAAATTCACATGGAAATCCATCAATGCCAAGAGCTTTTTGGTGGCCATCTGCATAGTGGATTCCTCGATATTATTCACAATAATGAGTCTTTCATAGGCCATTATCTAAGTTTCTAAAATATTACAAATGAAAACTTGGAGGAATCGAGCAAGAGTGTTATCCCTAACAGGGGGAGGAGGCTTGAGTAGTCAAAATACTAGTGTAATGGTGAAAAAGACACCTAAAATCTCAAGTAATTTAGTAATTCTATAAGTATAATCCTTAATCACTTTAATTTTAATAAAGCACCCTATTTGGAATGGAGTAGAGAAATAAATTTTTGGTGGCGCTATCCCCTAATTTTAACCAATGAATATGATGTTGGAGTTAAAGACTACAAGCTTTGTATACCTCCTTAAGCTCATGTTTCCAAAGGTAGCTTGAGTTCAAGCTGGAGATTGAATGGTGAACAATATAGAGCATGAGACACTTTTTAGAATTCAAATTAGGATGCATCATGTGCACATTTTTGTACATAGTAACTTGGTTACCATATGTTATGAGAAAGGTGGTGTTGTGGGAAAGGGTGTAGGCCACTAGTTGATCCAACCCAAGTTACCATGAGGGAAGAGTAATAAGTTCCAAACCTTTGTAATATGTCCCACAATATTTTCATGAATGAGATGATTCATATTGTAATAAAATTGGGATTTATGATTCTTGGGCTGAGTGGTGGTCCATTCAATACATAATCGAATTGGAGAGTCATATGATAGAATAACCCCTCAATGAATCTTACAAGGAGACCATTATCAAATGATAAGGAAAAATATCTTTCTCAATCAATAAAAAATCCATACTCTTAACTACCTTTTCTCGACCCTCACTTTGAAGATGGACCAAGTGAACCAAGAAGAGTGCGGAAGAATAATTTCGATGGTGGTTAGGATCATAAAGCCCTAGTTTCTTACACATATAATACCAAGCTTCCTTTCTCTCACTAGTGTATTGGGAGATGGCTTGCTTTGTTCTCATAGGAATACACCATGTTGAAATCCACATAGATAATCAAATGAGAATCGAGAAGTAAATGTTCCTTCCATATCTGAAGTTGGGCTCATCACACCACATCATTGGAAGCATAAATGTTAACAAGCCTAAGAATATGGATTTCAAATCAAAGAGGGTCCACATGACCTAACGAGTAGGGTCCAAATTCTAAGAAATAATGTTCTAAGAGAGATATGGTGAAAGCAATGTGATCATTCCTCCTTTATTAGGGCCATATTTGGACATAATAAAAATGGTGCCTTGCCACATAATGTAGACCACATACTAGAGGAGAAAACTCCGTGATTTTAACTTTTCATAAACAAATAATTTGAATGTTTGGGAAATACTTGAAAATTGTCCCTAACTATATGCCCACATGTTGGTTTAGTAAGATGTTGAACATTCCAATAATGTACAATCATTGAATATAGTTAAGGTGCATATTGTATCCCTTATCTAGGTCTTCGAGGGTTACATTTGCTTATTAGCAAAGGCACTATTCCACTTTAGAAAATCAAAACCTACATAGTATACCATTCTATTTGAACAGTTACTCTTTTCCATAGGCAAAGGGGATGTGAGACTCACGAAGGATAGTTTTATAGTCGAAAGATAATGATCTAGACAACAACCCAAGTGGCAATTCTAGTGGGGCAACTTCCAGGAGTCATAACTTTTGCACCGTAGCTCCAATTGACTCCGTTCAAAATGCGTCAGAAATCTTGGAACGTGTAGAATATGGTGAAATGGTTTTAAATTCATTTTAGTAAAGTATGACCCCTAAAATCCACTTCTAAAGGCCTCAAATTGTAATTTTTGTAGTGTTGTCTAAAAATAGTAATTTCATGAAATTTTTGCATATGTAATTCATGGAAGGTGAATCACCTCATATCCCTCAAGATTTATGACCTTACACATTATTCTATATGTCTCTTCATATTTCTAAAAGTATTATATAAGTAGATGTAACCCGTAAGGGGAAGACATACATCTCCTTACAGAGAGATAGCTATTGTAATCACAATTTTCTCAGCAATATACATCTATTTTCATAGATAGTTTTTGTTTACATCCGGCAAAATTTTTACTATCTCCTTTTATCCCAAACCCCAGTTTTGGATCAGATACTAAGTTATCAAAATAATCCTGAGGGTTTGAATCTTATTGAGGTTTTCATGATTGTGAGGGTAGCATTTTGGCTTAGAAGGGGAAAATGGTAGAGATGGCTTGTGGGGCATGAGGGATAGAAGGTGGAATATGTTTTGGTGGTTTGTTTACTACTATTATTAGAGAAGGCCTTCCAAACCCAATTTTGGGTCTTTACACAATGTTGGGTGGCTTGGTGGTGCCCCTAGAGGCCATTGAATTTTTCTTTCTATCCATAACAGGTGTCCTTTGTGGCTATGATTACAAGTCTTCCATTGTTGGCCATTCCCTAATCATATGACTGGAGGATTGAGAGTAGAAACATATTTCCATAAGGTTGGTATAAAGTACCCACTATGAATAGCAAGTTTTTGACCTAAATAATAATAGTTTCCTTCATCTCTTTGGATGAGTAAATTTCCACACAAATCATCTTTTGAGGGTGGGTTGCATCAAATTTGGGTTGTTTAGAAACAAAATTATGCACTTTAGACATTATTTAGCCTAGTATTATACTGTACTATTTAGAAGGTTCTCAAGTGAATAAAGTACTAATTAATCCCACCTTTTGGCCATATTTATTTTATATTTTATTTCATCATTCCCGCATATTTTCTTATACTTATCCGTCCATTTCAAAACTGCCCCGTCATTCTAGCCCAAAATTAGGGTGCCTCTACTGTCTTAGGGCACCTCGGGGCACCCTGGTCCCACCCAGGTGCCCCGATCTATACACTTCCTTTCCTTCTTATTTTTGGGACATATCTAGCCATTTTTATCCTTATCCTTTTTTCATATGGCCTTGTTGGGATTAATTACAAAATTAAGCTTGAGAACCCTATAAATATAAAGTTATAAGACCATAATGAGGGTCCTAGCATCACACACTACTATCACTCCATCTAGAGTTGCATCCATTGCATCACTTGCATCCACATAGTGTCATGCATCAAGGCTAGGAGATATGCATCACACACACTGCATAGGGGTAGGGATTCTATTCTATTCCATGCACACATGTTATTTACATTTTCTATAGTTATTATTTCTCGCTACTTCACAAAGTGTGACTGACATGAGAGCACCTAGGGCACAACATGCACACACTCACCAGAACTACATCCAGGGTCCGAAATGTAGTGCAACGCTCAATGATAAGACCACTAGTTTTGCGGCTAAGGTCAATCCAACCCATTTATTTGCATCTTTATTTTTTCTAAGGTTTGATACTTACTTTTGTATTACAAAGTTATTATACAAATTTATCTGACAAATCTAGTGCGATCAATAGGCACGGTTCTAAATCGACTTATGACAATACTGAGAATCCGGTTTCTAAGATTTTACACAAATCATAGCACCCAAACTATAGACCAGGTGCCCTGGGTGCCCCAAGATTCTCCTAAGTGCCTCAGTCATTTCAGATGATCCAGATCTGGTCTTCGTAGGGTCCCTGAGTGATCGTTTGCACTTTCAGATTTTATTTCCAGTTTGTGACACTATGCGATAGTCTCTTCGAATTAGCTTCACTTGTAGTACGGAAGTGTCTCCCATGTGCATGCGAACATCATCACCATCTAGAACCCAACCCATAATGGATGGCTTGTTGAAATCTTGGGATCACAATGTTCTAACGTGGCGTCTTATGGCGATATGATCCCGTGCCCATATCTTAAGTAAACATGCTAGATCCATGGTTTTTACCACGATAAGCTATCAGTGTAAATTTGTGTACAAATGTGCTAAGTAGACACTCCCCCAACAATATACCTCTCTGTAGATAAGTCTGTATCACCTCCAACAAATCCCAAAGAAAAACAAGCGTCGAGTCTTGTCGAGAAGTAATATGTCGTTGACAAGAGACATGAGATATATCGTCACCTGCAAGCCATCGATCTATGAAACACATGGTAATGTCAACCGACATACCCCAATGAGGTATTTATACTAATCTAAACATCTCAAAAATACTCTAAAGATTACTACCGTAATGTGCGGCCATCATAAGTCACCAACTAACCCTGAATCGGTACTCTCAAAATGTGCCAAACGTCCTCCAATGTGACACTCATCTCACCTATCAGAAGGTGAAATGTATGACTCTCATTACACCATCTCTCAGCTAAGGTTATAAGAAGGTTGTGGTCTAGAGTGATATGTGGCATGCAAGCCACATGTGAAAGACCTATCATATCTAGTATAATCTCCGATAGATGAGATCCCATTGTGAAAAAGTGGCCTCATAGGCCCCGAGAGCCACCCATGTCCCTCTCGTGTCTCCAATCGATGTAGAACAATCTGTGAAATGGGTTAAAATGCTCATCATCAAAATTTTCTTCTATCAAACATCATTAATTTTTTCTATTCATCATCTAAGTTTTCCTAAAAACTTCCTAAATTCTTCTAAGACCATACAAATTGGCCCCTTCGTGCAAAGACGCCCCCATTTGACGCTTAGCGCACCCCAACGCTAGTGCCCCCTTCACACATCAGCATCTGCATTTTCATCCAAGCGTACCCCTATTCCCTCCCAAACCCCTAGCTCACGCCAAAGGCATCTATCTTGACACCGACACACTCATTTTCACGCTTACACGCCTGCTTTTGGTGTTTTCCATGCAAAGCGCGACTAGCCCAATATTTTCTCACACTAGGGCATGTATTTTCACGCATACATAGACAAATATGTTTTAATTTCACACCAATGATCCCCAATCACACCTACGCACCCCAAAGGGTTGTCTTTGCACGTTCGTGCATTTCTATACCTACAAAAAAATACTAATAGACGAACCTTAAATTCAAAATTTTACTTTACATGCCCGTAAGTTGTCCTCGAAGCCTCATGTAGTCTCGGACTTGGTCCAGTAAGTGTCTACGATTTTGAACCCTCACCATTTCTCTCAAAATTCAGAGCAAAATCGCCAATAAAAATTGGTAGGGGTAAATATCAAATAACTAGCCACGATGGTTTTTAACCCCCCGTGTATTGGTTTATATACTTTTTTGACCCCCGTGTCATGTCTCTCACCCCGAAGCACTTTGAGACCATCGTGATTCTTCCAATTTCTTATAGCACTCGTCGTGATGATTATTTTTAATAAATAATCATTTTTTGCCTGTTTTTGCTACATTGGGGCATGTTTTTGCTTCTCGGCGACCCTTTACGCTTACTATGGGCATATTTTTCTTTCCAACATTATTTGGAAATACCCCACGATATTTTCATTCTTCTAAATCATTTTCTTCTTAGAAAATTTAAAAATTCAAAAAATCACAAAACACCCAAAAATTGGAAATTTTATAAAAAATCCAAAACATTGGTAAAATCAATAAAAATCCAAAAAATTGTAAAATTCAAAATTTTACAAAAATTGGTAAATGGCATGCACACAGCTAAAACATGTATCAAATGCATTGTCCTCAAACATTGAAATTTTTCTTACAAAATCATCTTTCTTCGGTTTTCACTTGTTCTCACACAATGACTCATGGATCATTCTGATCTACCTCCATTAACAAAAGTTAGGTTTGCTTGTTATGTTTGTACACCTTTGGCACAACGAGTTGTTGGGAATTTTTTCGTAATGCACAAATGATTTTCATGGGACTACTTGTGTCTTCCATTATTCCCCTTGCATGTATCCTTTCTTGGGGAACCATTTTCAACCCTTGTCGTTAAACACAAACATTTGGGAACTAAATCTTGATACATTGTCTTGAAAGTTGTTTTTTTGAGTATGTGTTTCTATACTTGTTTTCCACACAGTTAGCTGGTTTACTTTCTCATATTACATTTCATTATGTATGTTGCATGGAGTTAAGCATCTTTTTAATTTCTCGTATTGCATTGCATTATGAAAGTTGTATGGAGTTAAGAATATTTTTACTTTCTCATATTGCATTATATTCTATTTGTTGCATGGACTTAAGCATTTTTAGCAATGAGCAATTGTTAGTATTATATCTTTCAATTTTATTTTACACTTTTTTTATATGTGTATATTTCAATAAGGGCCGATGATGTTGATCATTTAAGAAAAGTGGTGAAATAAAGGTGTTGATTGAACGAGCTGGATGCAAAAATTTATTCCCACTTTCATCTATCAATTGTCATTACTATTCAAGGTTTCTTCTATCTGGATTCTTCTATCCATGTCCTTCCTATTTTTGATCATCGATTGACTTCTTCTATCATCCCATTAACACTCAAGGGGGCATCCTCCATTCTACTAATTTTTCTTCAAAAATTACTTGTTTATGCTTGTCTACTTTCTTTACTGAAGACCTCACTTACGCATGACCCAAAGAGGGGAAAATGTAGATACCTAAAATACGCTTATGCAATTTAATACTAGAGTGGTACTCATTATCCTCTATTTCACCATTTCCGCTAATTAACTATCATTTCCCTCTAATTTGGTCGAGTTAACAACACTTCATTAATTAAGTAGCTTCATTCAGATTCCATATGTCAATTAACGACACTTCGTTAGTTATAATCCTCTTCGAATAAACAATTAGCTATTAATTAGCTAATTAATCCTTTTTAACAATCATTTAATCAATAAACCCTCTTATTGGCTAAATCTCATTTCAAATGCTTCTAATCTCATCAAATTCCTCTTCAAACACCTCCAATTAGCCTAAAACTTATTCTAGCCTATTAATTAATCCTAATTTATTAATTAAAGCACCCTCAACTCCCATAAAGTTCTAACTCACTTGTTAACTCACCTAGCTATGGTTAATTAACCAAGAGTTACTTTATCATTCGTCCCACATGCACCAAGATGCAAACTTTCTCCAAATAGAAATCTATATAAAGGGATAAGTTCCTTCCTCTCAAATTTACACCATGTTTTGAATAGCATTAATCATATAAAACATATGAGCCTTACTCCATTCTTGGAATATCTTGCATCCCCATTTTCATCCATTTCTTCAAGCTAGTTAGTAAAGGAATATCTAATATGGCCTTGTAGTCATTGTTAGAGAGGTCCTTTCACCTTCAATGAAGTATCAACAACACACATTTTGATTACTTTTAAATCTTCATAGGTTTAATTCTTTTGGAAATTAATTAACATAATAGGAATGCTTGTAGTTTAGATGGTTAAATTCATTTAGATTTCCTTTTGCATTCCATTAAGCTTTGATCTTGATGGTTCATTGATGAATTTATTATCTTAGCTCTAAACTACTTGGTGTTAGTTTAGGTTCTAATTTCTTTGCTTAAAAGTTTATTGAGTTCACACAATTAATAAGTTTTACAAGTTATTATCTCATAATATTTACATAAATCTTAATAATGATAAAATGATACAATTTATCAAAGTGACATCATGTCACTCGTCGTAAGAGATACATTCTATTGTCGAACTACTGAGAGAGAAAGAGCATCACCTGCAACACTTTATCTCTGACCATGAGCCTTACTGATTCCCACACACCTCTCAACACTTGAGATCATCCCTACCCTTCACGAGAAGGAATATGTGGTAATCAATGAGGAAAGAGAGAGTCTCATGTGTAATATAGTCACCTGATTAACTGGTAAACATAAAATGGGGTAGGAATAATATACATCTTAAAATCATAATATAATGATTTTTCTTTTGGACAAAAGTATAAGGATAATAGCAGGTAACCACCTAATCCCTGATATCTAACAAGATGTTAGAGCATGAAATAATTTTAAAATTACTAATCAAAAGGGTTGTCTATGTGTCAATCCATAGTCTACCTTGTATCCCCTCATAGCATATGTCATGTGTGATCCAATGTACTAGGATGTTTATCCCTATCTGTACAGAAAAACTCCTTAAGCTTACTCATCTCTCAAGTCACATCTCTTTGTCCCATTTGGAAATCAACAACATAAATATATCTATTTCAAGGAATCATTTGAGAAAAAAAAGAATAAGAACAATGACAATATTATCCCTTGTAAATGTCCCATACCACCTATCTAGGTTAATGCTTGAAGGGTTCTTTTCTAGTTTGTTTATTCACTAAAAATAAAACACAAAACCATGAAGCAGGACACACACAATCAAAAACTTATTAGGTTTCCCATACCACCTAAGGAGATCATTATTGTAAGATCCTAAACCTAGTCTATTATCCAAGCATGGGACTATAAGTTTCAATAAAAGCATTATTTACACCATTCTTTAGTTATAAAGGTTTCTAGTTTCGAAAATGATTTATACATGTTCACTAATGATATATAAAATAATTCCTTTAATATTTTACTAAATCATAACGCAAAATACAATCATTACAATCTCATTATCCTCTAAGCTCCTAGGTTGCATTCGTGATATATACCATTATCATCATTCATGATCTTGGTTTCCTACATACGTATATATAGTTCTACTAGCAAACAAGTGGACCAAAATGTCAAAAACAACCATTAACATAACATGAGGAAAAAGATAATAAACAGTTGTCTAGCAGAACATAATGAAAATAAATAAGCAGTAGAACAATAACAAAACATCTTGTCCTCAACATAAGAAAACAAAAAATACATCAAGACAATAACAAATGTCTAATAGACATACCAGACAGATCCAACTTCATTTTAGTCATTGTGATTTCCTAATCCTACATAATACTAGGTAAACTTACACCCATATATTTTTAATGACATTAATGGTGTCTATAATTTATTTTTATCATAAAACATCCATGTGTTCTTACAAATTTGTCTATCAAAATCAGGGTATTTTAAATGTTATTTTTCAAATCGGTGGATATTATATCCATGTTGGTAATATTTTATACTCCATAATAATATTATTAAGGTGGCCTAATTAGTATATTTTTCTCCATAACTAATCAAAACTTATACCTTTTGAGTCTTTTATAATTCTTATTTCATGTTTGGGATCATCATTTTGTTTGACCAAGTGTTGAAATTCAAACATATGAGTCATATATATACACAACCTACTAACTATTATAAGCGAAAGTGGGTCATTATTTTATATCTACTATTTGGGAAAAAGGAGCACTTGAGGATTGCATTTTGGGTTGTATTAAATTCTCTTCATAGGAAGGGAAAATTCTTAATTCCATCACACACATTATATTGGGGAAATTATTTGTATCCGACTATCTTAGTGCAATTTTCATAAGGGTAATATAGTTTAAAGGGACATGATTCTATCGCATGCACGAACACGCATGCACACACAAACACACACAAACACACACCCACACACCCACACACCCACACACCCACACACAATAGAAATACATTGAGTCTAAAATGTAGTGAAACACTTGGTGAAAATCAAATTGGGGTGACCACAGAGGTCATTCTGACTCAAACATATGCATATTTTATTTCATATAATGTGTGTTTGAGTCTTGTGCAAGAAGATACCTTTGTTTTACAAGTACATGTGTGACAAGAGAAACTTAAAGTGAAGTAGATGTGACATATAATAATGTTAAGGTGACACTATCAGACACGGAAAGAACCAGATATGTACTCATCACTAGAACACTTGCACCTTGATCAAAAACTAGCACCCAGGGTGATCTTGTCCATACCACTGGTGCTAGTATCCAACACTCCATTAGATTATTGTCTCTGGATGAAGCATGCACAGTCCAAATTGATCCTATTCCATCATCAATCTAGATCATATTCAAAGATATAGACATCTAGATATTAGCTAATTCAATCTCATCATCTTGTTGCTTGTACTTTCTTGTCATCACATGTTTACATTTGTGTATTTCTAATATATTTGATTGATCATGAGTTATCTGATTAAGATTTAATTTGTGTTAAATTATTTGGTGAACCCGACCTCTCATCAAAAATCGTAACCCTAACCTTAGTGAAATTAGGGTTCATTTATTTAGTAGGGGTTTCAATATATTTCATTCATCATGTTACCTCTCAGGGATCATTATTAGTATCTATCTACCTTGCCCATATCTCCTAGCTATAATGGCTCCCATGAATCCTCATCTAACACACAATCTCTCGAGTCTATTGTTTATTCCCGCATAATTGTTGATCATTCTCCCCATTGTATATTCATGTTCACATGTATAATGTGCTTGTTAAGTATGATTTAGTTGATAATGTATTTTTTCTTAATATATGTAACATCTCTTTTCTCCATCAACTAGGGATTTATGTTGTTGATTTAACTCCCTCTACTCTAAGTATGTCCGGTTTTGATAATACGCTTAAGAAAGTGAGGAATCACTATACTGCATTATAGGACCTTGCACTCTTAATGTTTTATGTCATGTTATGCTTAATAATCTCAATTATAATATCCTTCTAGGTCATCCTTGGTTACATACTATGCTGACATTATTCCCTCACTATGTTGACATTATTCTCTCGGTAGTTCTTATGTTACCTTTGCTACTCAATGACATACTCTTGTTCTAGGTTTAAACATGACTGTTGTGGGTGCATTTACATACATGAACCTCACTTTGTACATGTAAACACTGGGGAAACCATGCTTCCCTTCCCTAGTCATAGGATTGCATATCATAGAAACACAAAAACATTCGGATATTTACAAAAACTCAAAAACAATAATTTTAGATCTTGTTTGTATGTATCTTTTCTTGCTTAGATTATTCCATGTTGCATTTTGCCTATCATGTTAGCTTGATTCATAGTATTTTCTATCCTTTTATATATACACATGTGAATTCACATGGTACTTTGAGGTGAATTCAAGTTATATATAGGTTATCACATGATGCATGATTCTTGACATTGTTCTCTACTAGTCCCGAATGATGTGTGTGTGTGTGTGTGTATATATATATATATGTATATATATGTATGTAGTATGTATACATATATACATACATATATATATATACATATACATACACACACACACACACACACACACACACACACACACACACACACACACACACACACACACACACACACACACACACACACACACACACATATATATATATATGTATGTATGTATGTATGTATGTATGTATGTATATATATATCTACATATAGGTATATATACATATGTATATATATCTACATATATATATACATACATATATATATATATATATAGTTATATATATATATATATATATATATATATATGTATATATATACATATATATATATGTATACATATACATATATATATATATATATGTATACATATATATATATATATATATATATATATCTCTGTGTGTGTGTGTGTGTGTGTGTGTGTGTGTGTGTGTATAGTGATATATTGTTCATTATTCTAACATGTTAATAGGTGTTTCATGTGTAGCATTTATTTTTCAAGCTTATTTCCAACCATGGTTATTTACTTATACTATTTTCTTGTGCCTTATCTTCTATGATTGTTACTTATTTTCCATTATTTGTGGGCTATTCCTATGATTGTTTGTTTTTAATTGCATGACCTTGAAGGCCTCGAGTGTTTTGTGACATCCTAAGTGGTGTCCCATGTTTTTCACAAGCTACTACACTATCCTCTTGATGTGTTATTGCATGTTTGACTTATTTCTTTTATATTATGCTATGATTTTTTGTTACTAACACTTCTTATTAATTATCTTTCCATTTGTGTTGCATGATCCATGGTTGTTACCATGTACATTCCCCTTTCCTCCTATAGGAATCCTTCTTCAAATGTGCACATCAACTTCATGACCTCTCATTTGGTTCATGTTCGCATTTGATCCATCTCACACACCCCAAATGAGGGGAAAACAATTGAGTGATTGTTTCACCCTCTTAGTAGTCTAGAAGTCAGGAAAAAAATGGTACATAGCAGAATTGAATAGAACAAGGACTCGTAAAAATGGTTCGAGAATCAAACTTGAGCTAGAAAAACATAAGGATAGAAACACCATGATCAAACTAGAATGGTGGGTGCTAGTGTCCCACCTGGGTGGTTTTTTTTCCTAGGGGGAAAAATATGTAGTTTAATAGTTGGAAGAGTTTCTCGGTGATAGGTTTATAGAGAATTCAACAACAAAAATTTAGTTCCAGCTTTACTATCTATTACAAAGGAACAAAATCAATGGCATGTTTCATATTTTGGGCAAGGGAACTAATTACTCTTCTTTATCAGTTTATATTTTTCCTACCGGTATCTAATAAGGAGTGACACCTAGGGCATATACATGGAAATGATATACCTGAAACAAAGTGTCATATGTGGCTAGTTACTATTGGGTTGGTGACCATCTGTAGTAGCACTTATCCATGGGGAAGCATCATGGACGAAGGGTGAATATCACCGCTCTCCAAAAACTCTTACTCTGATGGAAAGATGCCTAAATCCTCATATTATTCACAATGGTTATGGGATTGATCACCCCCAACCCCTCCAACCATATCCTAGAAAAAGTTCTCCTAGGTTAAAATACACATGAACATTCTATCCTTCCTCTCTCAACATTCAAGTGTACTCTATCCTTGATTCACTTGTTTTTCTCACATATTTATATTCTATTTTCATAGCACCCAAACTACGTACCGGGGTGCCCCAAGCATTCTCCCATGTGCCTCAATCATTTCGTAGATGATCTAGATCTAGTCTTTACTGGGTCCCCTGAGTGATCGTTTACACTTTCATATTTTATTTCCAGATCTGCGCGACACGATGTGATAGTCTCTTCGAATTAGCTTCGCTTGTGGTATGGTAGTGTCTCCCATGTGCATGTGAACGTCATCACCATCTTGAACCCAACCCATAATGTATGGCTCGTCGAGATCTCGGGATCACAATGTTCCTAACGTGGCACCTATGGCGATATGATCCCGTGCCCATATCTTAAGTAAACATGCTAGACCCACGGTTTTGGACCACAAGAGCTATCGTGCAAATTTGTGTACAAATGTGCTAGTAGACACTGCCCCAAAAATTGACCTCTCTGTAGATAAGTCTATGTATCACTCCAATAAATCCCAAAGAAAAATGAGGGTCACTCTTGTCAGGAAGTAATATGTCTTTGACAAGAGACATGAGATATATCGTTACCCGTGCAAGCCATCAATCCGTGAAACACATGTCAACCGACATACCCGATGAGGTATTTCTACTAATCTAAACATCTCAGAAATATTCTGAAGATTACGGTCGCGGTGGCTGTCATAAGTCACCAACTGACCCTGAATCGGTACTCTCAAAATGTGCCAAGACATTCTCCAATGTGACACTCATCTCGCCTGTCGGAAGGTGAAATTTGACTCTCGTTACGCCATCTCTTAGCTAAGGTTATAAGAAGGTTGTGGTCCAGAGTTATCTGTGGCATGCAAGCCACATGTGAAAGACTTTGTCATATCCAAAGATAATCTCCGGATAGATGAAATCCCATTGTGAAAATGTGGCCTCATAGGCCCAGAGCCGCCCATGTCCCTCTCGTGTCTCCAATCGATGTAGACCAATCTGTAAAATGGGGTAAAATTCTCATCATCAACATTTTCTTCTATCAAACATCATTAAGTTCTTCTATTCATCATCTAAGTTTTTCTAAAAACTTCCTCAATTCTTCTAAGACCATACAAATTGGCCCCTCCGTGCCAACACACCCATTTCGACACTAGCGCACCCCAAAGATTTAGTGCCCCCTTCGCACATCAGCATATGAATTTTCATGTAAGCGTACTCCTATCCCCTCCTAAACCCTAGCTCGTGCCGGTGCATCTATCTTGACACTAACACACTCATTTTTGTGGTTACACGTCTACGCTGGTGTTTTCCATGCAGACGTGGCTAGCCCAATATTTTCTCACACCAAAGTGCATGTATTTTCACGCATACATAGATACATATGTGTAATTTGACACCAATGATCCCCCAATAACACCTACGCACCCCAAGGGTTGTCTTTGGCGTGCATTTCTATACCTAAAAAATACTAATAAACGAAGCTTAAATTCAAAATTTTTACTTTACATGCCTAATCCGTGATATATAAAAATATGTTAGAGCATGAAATAATTTTAAAAATTACTAATCAAAAGGGTTATCTATGTGTCAATCCATAGTCTACCTTGTATCCCCTCATAGCATATTTCATGTGTGATCCAATGTACTAGGATGTTTATCCATGTCTATACGAAAACTCCTTAAGCTTACTCATCTCTCAAGTCACAATTCTTTGTCCCATTTGGAAATCAACAACATAAATATATCTATTTCCAAGGAATCATTTGAGAAAACAAGAATAAGAACAATGACAATATTATCCTCAGTAAATGTCCCATACCACCTATCTAGGTTAATGCTAGAAGGGTTCTATTCTAGTTTGTTTATTCACTAAAAATAAAACACAAAACCATGAGCAGGACACACACAATCACAAACTTCTTAGGTTTCCCATACCACCTAAGGAGATCATTATTGTAAGATCCTAAACCTAGTCTATTATCCAAGCATGGGACTATAAGTTTCAATAAAAGCATTATTTACACCATTCTTTAGTTATATAGGTTTCTAGTTTCTAAAATGATTTATACATGTTCACTAATGATATATAAAATAATTCCTTTAATATTTTACTAAATCATAACGCAAAATACAATCATTACAATCTCATTATCCTCTAAGCTCCCTAGGTTGCATTCGTGATATATACCATTATCATCATTCATGATCTTGGTTTCCTACATACGTATATATAGTTCTACTAGCAAACAAGTGGACCAAAATGTCAAAAACAACCATTAACATAACATGAGGTAAAAGATAATAAACAGCTTGTCTAGCGAACATAATGAAAATAAATAAGCGGTAGAACAACAAAATATCTTGTCCTCAACATAAGAAAACAAAAAATACATCAAGACAATAACAAATGTCTAATAGACATACCAGATGATGATCCAACTTCATTTTAGTCATTGTGGTTTCCTAATCCTACATAATACTAGGTAAACTTACTCCCATATGTTTTTAATGACATTAATGGTGTCTATAATTTCTTTTTATCATAAAACATCCATGTGTTCTTATAGTTGTCTATAAAAATCTGGGTATTTTAAATGTTATTTTTCAGATCGGTGGATATTATATCCATGTTGGTAATATTTTATACACCATAATAATATTATTAAGGTGGCCTAATTAGTATCTTTTTCTCCATAACTAATCAAACTAGAAACTTATACCTTTTAAAACCTAGTTTACTATGTCTCCTTTTCAAGCTAGGTATCCTATATTTTTATATTCAAATATAATAATTTTCTCCCTCTCTATTATGCTTCTTTCATTGATAGGTTTCTATTTGCGGGTGAAGTATGGTTTGTGTGTTATGAACCCTCATTCTTAGCATTGAAAGTCTAATGTCTTGGTTCCAAAACCGTTTTTATTTATTTTATATAAAATCCATATTTAACTTTTAGGTATGGTTTAAAGATAGTATTATCAAATCTTGAATTAAACTCAAACAATCAATAGATAAAAAAGAATAATAGTCCATCTAATGCATTACAATCAATAGATAAGAAATAATAATAGTGAAAGTGAAGAAAAACTACCTATGAAGGTGAACAAAAACTACCTTTAGTTGGATAAAAATAAGTTTCTATGAAAACACCATATTTGTTGACGATGCCAACCTCAATTTCCTTTGGTTACGTACCCAACAAATATTTTATAAAAAAAAAATACTCTAAATACAATATTTTTAGAGGCTTAATCCATGTAAATAAAATATATTCATCCCCTAATATTAGAATATTTTGGGTTTTTATAATATTTGATTTTTTTGTCTCTCTCATCTTTAGATACATAAAAAATTGACTAAATTGAACATATTTCACTATTGTCAAATCGAAAACGAGGGCGAATTGAAGACCACCACTTGGATAAAAACGCTTAAAAATACTTTGATTTCTCGTTTAATATTTTATAATAAAAAAAAAACAGTCTCAATTTATAATAAAAAAACAAATCTCAATTTATTGATGACAACAGACAAATCGAGAAAGGTGAACACCACAAGAAAGTGATGAGGCTTGGAAAACAACAATAAAAATAATATTAGACTAGATAAAAATTTTATTCTTTGATAAACTCCAATAATCCTCCTTATTCTCTGATTTTTAATTACATTAGATGTCCTTTTATTTGAATTCCAAAAGACTCCTAATTAAACTTGACTTCTAAACTAAACTTGACTAAACTTTTTATCTTTAGTAAAACTTACTATTTTTAGCAATATCTATTTTTATTAAGTTCTAAATTTAACTTTCTAGATCCTACAAATTTGCACACATTAACCACGTACCTAAACTAACTTATTCCTTGAGTTGCAACTCAAGTTGACTCATGGTTACAAAGATACTGATATTTTGAAATTTAAAAAAAAATGAAGAAAAAAAAACTCAAACCTAATTTTCGGGCCTATATGGATGATTTAACCCTCCGAAAATTGTTGAGATGGACTATAAGCTACCGACACCACTTAACACGGAGTTGAACTTTTCGAGATCTTTTTATAAAAAAAAGAGTGTTTTGACTCCCATATCAAAAGTTATGGCCTCCATAAGATAGGCCACCGAATCCACATCATTCTCCCTGGCTAAAAAAACTCATCTCTTGTGAGTTCTTGTGATTGAATTGTTGTAACTTTTATATGTCAATTTTCTTTAGTTCCCATTCTAAGATCCATGTGTTGTCCTCTTCTGTAAACCTTCCCATTATACCGAATACTTGTTAAAACTACCTTGCCTTGTGTTTATTGTTTTCTTGTTAAGAACATGTGCCACCTTCTCTTTCTTCTTCCTCAAAATATATTCCTTCCAGTCCATTTCTTCATTGTCTCCCATGATATCCTCCACTTCATGAAATGCATACAAATCTGAAACATTAAATATTGGATAAATGAAAAAATTATGCATCAAATTTACTTCATATGCATTGTTATTCATCTTTTTCGCAATCTTAAAAGGACCAATTTTCTTATACTTAAGCTTGTTGTATCTTCCTTTGGGAAATATATCCTTCCTCAAACAAACCATCACCATATCTCCTTATTTGAATATCTTATGTCTTCTAGTGATATATGTTGTCATCTTATATTTTTCATTACTTTCATGTAACTTCTCCCTTATGGTTTCCTACAATTTTTGAATATGCTCTACAAAGGATTCTACATCATCACTCACCCTTTCCGAAATAGGTAGTTATACCAAATCTAAAACACCATTAGGTAGTCTTTCATAAATAATTTGAAATTGTGGTGTACCCATTGACCTATTCATTGAAATTTTGAAGGAAAATTTTGCTTGCGGCAATGCCAAATCCCATTGTTTGGGTTTCTCCCCAACAATACATCTAAAACAAATTCCTAATCTCATGTTCACAACTTCTATTTGGCTATTATTTTGAGGATGATATGCACTACTGAACTGTAACTTAGTGCCTAAATTTATCCATAAGATTCTACATAAGTGACTCAAAATTTTGGCATCTCTATCCAAGTGATAGGATTTGGGATTCCATGTAACCTAAAACTTCCTTGAAAAAAAAATATGTTATCCTTGTAGCATCATTTGTTTTCTTACATGCAATGAAGTGCACCATCTTAGAAAATTTATCCACAGAAACAAAAATAAAATCATTACCTCTTTTTATGTTTGGTAGCGCCAATAAAAATCCATGCTCAAGTTTATCCATGGCCCTATTGGCACTGGTAATGGCATGTATAATCCAGTGTTTTGTGCATGTCCCTTAGAAACTTGACATATCCTGCATCTTAAAACATATCTTACCACATTTCTATTTAGATTTGGCTAGAAATACTTTTCCTTTACTAATGTTATTGTCTTATTCTTCCCAAAATGACCACCCTAGCCACCACTATGCGATCTCTTAAAATATTATCCCTCATAGATCCAAATGGAATACATAATTGTTTTCCTTTAAATAGATAACTATCTTGCATAAAATAATCATCAAAAATATTACCCGTCTCACCTAGTTTTTTACTCCTTTGTTGCTCAACAATCCTTCCAAATTCAGGATCTGAGTCATACAAGTCTTTAATAGCTTCAAACCCTACCACTTCACTAATCATAACAGTTAGTAAAGAAACACATATACTCAAAGCATCAGCTACATGGCTTTGTTTTCCTAATTTATGCTTTAGGACAAATGTGTACCCTTGCAAGAATGAAACCCACTTTGCATGCCTATTGTTCAATATTTTTGTGTATTGACAAATCTTAAGGCATGGTGATCCATATACAAAATAAACTCCTTCGACACCAATCAATGCCTATAATTCCTTAGTGCTTGTATAGTGGCATAAAATTTAATGTCATAAGTAGAATAATTTTTCATGTACCTCATTCAACTTATCACTAAAACATGATATAGGACTTCCTTCTTGACTTAAAACAACACCAATTTCCACATGTAAAGCATCACAATCAACCTCAAATATTTTGTTAAAATCAGGTAAGGCAAAAATAGGTGCACTTTTCACTTTCTTCTTTGATAATTCAAAGCTCTCCATTGCTTCTTATATACCTACCAACTCTTTTCCTTTTATGCATTTTTTAATTGGTGCCATGATATTATTAAAGTTTATGATAAACTTTCTATAAAAAAACATCCAATCCATAGAATTTTGTTACCTTTATTACGCTCTTTGGGATAGGCCATTCAACAATTGTATTTACCTTACCTGCATCCATCTTCACACCATCTTCTGAAACTAAAAACCCTAAAAATACCAAGCTCCTCTACATAAACTTGCATTTCTTCAAATTTGCATATAACTTTTCTTTCCTTAATACTTGCAACACCATCCTCAAATGTAATACATGATCCTCTTTACTTCTACAGAATATTAATATATCATCAAAATAGACTACCACAAACTTCTCAATGTAGTTTTACAAAACTTGATTCATTATCCTCAAAAATGTACTAGGTGCATTAGATAATCCAAAAGGATTTACCGAACACTCATACAGATCATATCTAGTTTTGAACATTTTCTTTCATGCATCCCCTTCCCAGATCTATATTTGATAGTATCCACTCCTTAGATCAACCTTAAAAACATTAGCTCCTACATGCACATCCATCATGTCATCTAGGCGGGGTATAGGAAACCTATATTTGATGGTAATTTTATTGTTATCTCTACTATTTGTACATGTCCTCCACATCCCATATTTCTTTGGATTCAATAGCATTGGGGTTGCACATGGGCTCATACTTTCTTGTATAACCCCTTTCTTCACCAAATTGGATACTTATCTATTTATTCTTTCATGTAGTGTTGGGATCATCATACATGCATATTGATTTGGTAGGAATGATCCCAGAATCATATCAATGTGATATTGAATATCCCTCTTGGGTGGAAACCCATAAGGTAACTCTTCTTGTATTACATCTAAAAATTCTTCTAGCACCTTTGTTGCTTTAGTTAGTATGGGTACCATTTCTGCATCTTCTTTCTTTACCATTAATGCATAGAAAATCCATGTCATCTTCATCTCGTGATTAAATCCTTGGTGTAAAATATGCTCTCTATTTGTTTTCTTCTTTAAGTGGTTGAAAAACCACCTTTACTCCATCCTTCCAAAATCTATGGGTATTTTTTCCCCATCATGAATTACCTTTCTATCAAATTGACACGTCTCCCTAATAAAACATGGCATGCATCCAATAGAATGAAATCACACCAAATCTCATCCTTATAATTATTTAATATAGAAGAATTAATCAAACATCTCTTATCTACTGTAACTTCATTCCCTTTCTTAAACTGTGAGACACGATAGGAAAATGATGTTTTTCACATTGCAACCCTAACTTATCTACCATTTCTTTGGAAACCATATTTTCATAACTTCCACCATCAATGATAATGTTACATACCTTTCCTCCATACGTGTACCTTGTTTAGAAAAGATTGGTCTAGAACCATGGCTCACCACATTCAAAGTGTTATTTCCTTGGGGTGGTCATCATTATTCTCATCGTGAGATTGTATTCTACATTTGGTGAACCTTCTGTGTCTTTTTCTTCAATGACATCCTCGATCAAATTTAGTTTAGGATGATCCTTTGGTATCCTCTCTTGTGCATACTATTGCATACATTCAAATTTCATGTGCCCTTCTTCACCACACCTATAGCAAACATAAGACCTACATGGGTCATCCCATCCTCTTCCACTACCATAATTATTACTCCCTTAGTCTCTATCTATCTTAATCCATATGCCTCTTTTTTGGTTCTAGAATCCTTCCATGTTATCCTCTTTCCAATCATGAGACATTTCACCTCTTTTGTTATTATACCCACCTCGTCTTCTTATTGGAGATGATTTTCCTCTCTTTGATCCTTCAAATCTTCTCAAACAAGCTCTAGTCACATCATTAAGGGAACTAACAAATAACCTAATCATCCCCCAATCCATTGTAGACACAAAATTATGCACTTATCACTATTACATTACACCTCTAGTATATTGTTATTTGCATGATTCCTAAGTGAGAAAATTAGACATTGATGAGACCTCTCCTAGTCCTTTTATTGATTTCGATTGATTTTAATTGTGGTGTTGTCTTATACTTTTGGATTTATTCTTTCTGGTCATGTCATATGGATCCATGTCTATGTCTATGGTCTAGTTTATTTTTCTTTTCCTAAGGATAATAACACCCAGTAAGGACACTAGCACTTAGGCACTAGTTTCCCTACTTGGCACTTTTGTCCATTCTTGTTTATATTTCAAATTATCACTTGGCACATGATTTTGAGTCTTTTATAATTCTTATTTCATGTTTGGGATCATCATTTTGTGTCACTAAGTGTTGAAATTCAAACAAATGAGTCATATATATACACAACCTACTAATTATTATAAGGGAAAGTGGGTCATTATTTTATATCTACTACTTGGGAAAAAGGAGCACTTGAGGACTACATTTTGGGTTGTATTAGATTCTCTTCATAGGAAGGGAAAATTGTTAATTCCATCACACACATTATATTGGGGGAAATTAGTTGTATCCCGCTATCTTGGTGTAATTTGCATAAGGGTAATCTAGCTTAAAGGGACATGATTCTATCGCATGCACGCACACGCATGCAAAAAAAAACACACACAAACACACACGCGCGTCTTGCAGCGCGCAGCGCACGCACGCACACACGCACACACACACACACACACACACACACACACACACACACACACACACACACACACACACACACACACACACACACACACACACACACACACACACACCACACCCACACACCCACAGTATAATAGAAATACATTGAGTCTAAAATGTAGTGCAACACTTGGTGACAATCACATTGGGGTGACCACTAAGGTCATTCTGACTCAAACATATGCATATTTTATTTCATATAATGTGTGTTTGAGTTTTGCAATAATATACCTTTGTTTTACAAGTACATGTGTGAAAAGAGAAACTTAAAGTGAAGTAGATGTGACATATAATAATGTTAAGGTGACACTATCGGATTACGAAATAACCAAATATGTACTCATCACTAGAACACTTGTGCCTTGATTTAAAACTAGCACCTAGGGTGATCTTGTCCATACCCTGGGAGCTAGTATCCAACACTCCATTAGATCATTGTCTCTGGATGAAGCATGTAGAATCCAAATTGATCCTATTCCATCATCAATCTAGATCATATTCAGTATAGACAACTAGATATTAGCTAATTCAATCTCATCATCTTGTTGCTTGTAATTTCTTGTCATCACATGTTTACATTTGTGTATTTCTAATATATTTGATTGATCATGAGTTATCTGATTAAGATTTAATTTGTGTTAAATTATTTGGTGAACCCGACCCTCTCATCAAAAATCGTAACCCTAACCTTAGTGAAATTAGGGTTCATTTATTTAGTAGGGGGTTTCAATATATTTCATTCATCATGTTACCTCTCAGGGATCATTATCAATATCTATCTACCTTGCCCATATCTCCTAGCTATAATGGCTCCCATGAATCCTCATCTAACACACAATCTCTCGAGTATATTTTTATTCCCGCACAATTGTTGACCATTCTCCCCCATTGTATATTCATGTTCACATGTATAATGTGCTTGTTATGCATGATTTAGTTGATAATGTAATTTTTTCTTAATATATGTAACATCTCTTTTCTCCATCAACTAGGGATTTATGTTGTTGATTTAACTCCCTCTACTCTAAGTATGTGTGGTTTTGATAATACACCTAAGAAAGTGAGGAATCACTCTACTCATTACCATAGGACCTTGCACTCTCAATGTTTTATGTCACGTTATGCTTCATAATCTCAATTATAGTATCCTTCTAGGTCATCCTTGGTTACATACTATGCTGACATTATTCCCTCACTATGTTGACATTATTCTCTGGTAGCTCTTATGTTACCTTTGCTACTCAATGAAATACTCTTGTTCTAGGTTTAAACATGATTGTTGAGGGTGCATTTACATACATGAACCTCACTTTGTACATGTACACACTGGGGGAAACCTTGCTTCCCTTCCCTAGTCATAGGATTGCATATCATAGAAACACAAAAACATTCAGATATTTACAAAAACTCAAAAACATTAATTTTAGATCTTGGTTGGATGTATCTTTTCTTGCTTATATTATTCCATGTTGCATTTTTCCTATCATGTTAGCTTGATTCATAGTATGTTCTATCCTTTTATATATACACATGTGAATTCACATGGTACTTTGAGGTGAATTCAAGTTATATACAGGTTATCACATGATGCATGATTCTTGACATTGTTCTCTACTAGTCCCAATGATGCTTCTGGGGGCATATACCCTCCCTACCTTTCCACATTCTTGTGATATCATTACAATATCTACTAATTTTACTTATTTCATCCTATGTATATACATATACATATATACATACAGATATAGATATACATATACATACATACATACATACATACATACATAAATACACACACACACACACACACACACACACACAAATATATATATATATATATATTGTTAATTATTCTAACATGTTAATAGGTGCTTCATGTGTAGCATTTATTTTTCAGGCTTACTTCCAACCATGGTTATCTACTTATACTATTTTCTTGTGCCTTGTCTTTTATGATTGTTACTTATTTTCCATTATTTGTGGGCTATTCCTATGATTGTTTGTTTTTAATTGCATGACCTTGAAGGCCTCAAAGTGTTTTATGACATCCTAAATGGTGTCCCATGTTTTTCCAAAGCTACTACACTATCCTCTTGATTTTTTATTGCATGTTTGACTTATTTCTTTTATATTATGCTATGATTATTTGTTACTAACACTTCTTATTAATTATCTTTCCATTTGTGTTGCATGATCCATGGTTGTTACCATGTACATTCCCTTTCCTCCTATAGGAATACTTCTTCAAATGTGCACATCAACTTCACGACCTCTCATTTGGTTCATGTTCGCATTTGATCCATCTCACGCACCCCAAATGAGGGGAAAACAATTGAGTGATTGTTTCACCCTCTTAGTAGTCTAGAAGTCAGGAAAAAATGGTACATAGCATAATTGAATAGAACAAGGACTCAGAAAATGGTTCAAAATCAGACTTGAGCTAGAAAAACATAGGGATAGAAGCACCATGATCAAACTAGAACGGTGGGTGCTAATGTCCCACTTGGGTGGTTTTTTCCTAGGGGGAAAATATGTAGTTTAACAGTTGGAAGAGTTTCTCAGTGACATGTTTATAGAGAATTCAACAACAAAAAATTAGTTCTAGTTTACTATCTAATACAAAGGAACAAAATCAATGGCATGTTTCATATTTTGGGCAAGGGAATAAATTACTCTTCTTTATCAGTTTGTATTTTTCCTACCAAAAGATTCTAATAAGGAGTGACAACTAGGGCATATACATGGAAATGATATACCTGAAACAAAGTGTCATATGTGGTTAGTTACTATTGGGTTGGTGACCATCTGCAGTAACACTTATCCATGGGGAAGCATCATGGACAAAGGGTGAATCGACCGCTCTCCAAAACTCTTACTCGATGGCAAGATGACTAAATCCTCATATTATTCACAATAGTTATGGGATTGATCACCCCAACCCTCCAACCATATCCTAGAAAGAAGTTCTCCTACTTTAAAATACACATGAACATTCTATCCTTTCTCTCTCGACATTCAAGTGTACTCTATCCTTGATTCACTTATTTTTCTCACATATTTATATTCTATTTTCTCTAAGTTAAATTTAAATTTCATATACCATGAGCATGACTACACTTTTCTTCTTTTACAAGTTCATCTTTATCCGTACAACAAACAACACAAATGGAACAATGAGCATTCTCAAGCACAAGATGCTTAGGCAAAGGTAATATTTAGTTATAAATGTTAGTTTTTTTCACTACACACACAAGTCACCACTATGGTTGTTATCCCCTCTTAGACTCCATAATACACATCCTGCAATCTCCGTTTGGCATGTGGAATATGTTACTATCTTCTTCGGATCTCCACAAGGTATGATCTTCCTCTCTACTTTATGCTACCAAATATTCATTCACCAACATAAAGTACGGGAAATGTACACACAAAAATATGAACTTATTAGTATTATATTACGCCTCTAGTATTTCATTATATGCATGATTCATAAGTGAGAAAATTAGACATTGGTGACACCTCTCCTAGTCCTTTTATTGATTTCAATTGATTTTGATTGTGACATTGTCTTATACTTTTTAGATTTATGCTTTATGGTCATGTCACGGGATCCTTGTCTCTGTTTATGGTCTAGTTTATGTTTATTTTCCTAGGGACAATAACACCAAGTAATGACACTAAAGCATCTGGGTGTTAGTGTCTCTACCTGCTACTTTTGTCCATTCTTGCTTATATTTCAAATTATTACTTGGTGCCTGATTTTGGGTCTTTTCTAATTCTTATTTATGTTTGGGGTCAACCTTTGAAGTCACTAAGTGTCAAAATTAAAACAAAAAAGTCATATATACACAACATAGTAACTATTCTATGGGAAAAGTGGGTCAATATTTTCTATCTAATATTTGGGAAAAGGAACACTTAAGGATTGCATTATGGTTTGATTTTTTCACTACCTAGGAAGGGAAAATTCTGAATTCAATCACACACATTATCTTGGGGGAAAGGTAGTTATAGTCTATTATCTTGGTGTAACTTTCTCAGGGAAACCTAGCTTCAAGGGACATGATTTTATCACACACACACCAAAACTACATTGAGTCTAAAATGTAGTGTAATGATCAGTGACAATCATATTTGGGTCACCATCGAGGTCAGTCTGACTCAAGCATATGCATCGTTTATTTCATCTAATGTGCGCTTGAGTCTTATGCAAGTAGCTAGGGTTTATTTTGTAGGTACAAGTGTGACATGATAACCCTAAAGTGAAGGAAACATTATTAATCACTTTGAAAAACCAAATTTGCACTCTTCGCCAAAACACTAATGCCTAGATCAAACACTAGCACCCTAGGTGATCTTTTTTATCATACCCGTGCGCTACTATCTACCACACATGTAGATCATTATCTCCCAAAAGAAGCATGCATGATATAGATTGATTATATTCCACCATTACTCCAACCCATATTCAGTATAGAAAACTAGATATCAGCTAAGTCACTCTCATCCTCTTATTTCTTGTACTTGTTTTTCATCACATGTGTACATTTGTTTATTTCTTATGGGTAAGTACATCAAGTTGGGAGCCAAAAGGGGGTCTTAAGTGGACACATTTTACTGAAAAATAAAAAAACTTCAACTTGTATGAGTTTTTTAAAATAGTTACACTCAAAATTGGAAGATGTTGTATAAACATGAATTGTAGAATTTTGAGTCTAGTTTCTAAGCTACTAAATTTTATTGAAAATGGATAAGTTTAAGTGGGTCAAATAACTAAAATACTAACATGTGCTCCTTTTTTTGTTAAAAACATAATAGAGTGACTTTTGTGCCCCCACCAGTTTTTGAGAACCATTTAGTATTTTTGAAAACCATTTTGTAGAAAGATAGCTAGGAGCATCTAGTTTGTACTAGAGTTTTTAAAGATTTTTTTAGCGAGTATTTACTTTTTATGAGTTTTCTACTACAGAAATTTAAAGTTTTGAAAAATAACGGAGCTTTGACCATGCCCCCTAGTTACCTCAAAAATATAGAAAATTAGATTTTTTTTAATATGTACAGAATTTGGCCTAGTTTGTACTAGTATAATTTTTTTCAATTTTGATGAGCCAAAAAAAAAGATACACGATGAAAGATAGGCATATTTAAACTTCAAAAATAGCTATAAAAAGGAATAATTAGAAAATAAATAATATGGAAACCTTATATTAGTCAGAAAATTTGAAAAATTATATTTTTAGAAAGAAGAAACTTTCCTCTACGTCGTGGTATAATGTTTTTAAACGAATTGATCATTTTATGTTGATTTATCATGGTGGAAGTGGAATTTTTGCATTTTCTTGCAAAAACATGCCATTTGTTGTGTTTGTACAGGTCCATGCCTCAAGCTTGGGGATCCAAACCGAATCCAAGCCTTGAGGCATGGCTTGGAAAAAGTGAAAACACAAAACGTGTACGCATTATAATGCGTATGCGTTCTGTATAGTATGAACATTATATGTGCTTCTAGTTTTTCATTTATTATTATTTCTTATACTTTAAATTTATTTTAGTAAATATAAGAAATTAGGGCCACTCTGCACCTTATGGAACTAGTCTCATAGCTCTATTAGTCACGATTTAGGAGATAATTTTTTATAGTATAATCTGGTCAATACATGGGTAATTTTCAGGATTTCAAAATTCAGCCTAAAGATTTTAGCATTTAAATTCTACAATCAAAACCCTAAACCTTAAACCCTAAACCATAAACCATCGTCCCTTAACCCTAAACCCTAAACCCTAAACCCTAAACATTAAACATTCAACCCTTACTCGCGAGCCCTAAACCCTAAACCATGAACCATGAGCCCTAAATGCTAAACCTTAAACCCTAAAAACTAAATCCTAAACCGTAAACCCTAACCCCTAAAAGAGGAATCATAAACCATAAATCATAAGCCCTAAACCCTGAACTCTACAACCTAAACCCTTAACCGCCAACCTAAACTATAAACCCTAAACACTAAAACCAAAATAATAAACCCTCAAGCCTAAACCCTAAACACTAAATCCAAAGCCCTGAGCTCTAACCCCTAAACCTTAAACTCATAACTCGAACCCCAAACCTTGAGCCATAAACCATAAACCATGAACCTTAAACCATAATCCATAAACCCTAAACCCTAAACCCTACACCTTGATCCTTGAGCCCTAAACCATAAACCCTAATATTTAAACCCTAAATCCAGATCCCTGAGCTCTTATCTGTAAACCTTAAACTCATAACTTTGAACCCTGAACCCTGAGCCATAAACCATGAACCATGCACCCTAAACCCTAAGCTCTAAACCATAAACCCTAAACCCTAAGCCTTGAACCCTACACCTTGATCCATGAGCCCTAAACCCTAAACCATGTACCATAAGCCCTAAACCCTAAACCCTAAACCATGAGCCCTAAACCATAAACCCTAAACCTTAAGCCCTAAATGCTAAATCCTAAACCATAAACCCTAAACCCTAAACTATGAGCCCTAAATGTTAAACCCTAAACCCTAAACCCTAGAGCCTAAGCCCTAAACCCTAAACCCTAAACCCTAAACCCTAAACCCTTAACCTTAAACCCTAAATCCTAAGCCCTAAACTCTGAACTCTACGACCTAAACCCTTAACCCTCAACCCTTAACCCTTAGACCTAAACCCTAAACTATAAACCCTAAACCCTAAAACCAAAATAATAAACCCTAAACACTAAATCTTGAACCCTAAACCCTAAACCTTGAACCATGAGCCCTGAACCCTAAACCCTAAACACTAAATCCAAAGCCCTAATCTCTAACCTCTAAACCTCATATATTTCCAGTAGGTCTTATGAGTGAGTTCATCTTTTTGAATATCAATATTAGGACCTTATTTCCTAGTCTTGTGCCTAGAACCATCATTGAGTCTTCTTGTACAACTACCTTGTTTATGAGAGGTGGGATAAGAAACTAAATGGATATGACATCTACCTTGTGCCTTGTAATGCATATTACACATCTCTACCAAACCTATTTCTCCCCACATATACTTGCGTTCCTGAAGTGTTCAAAATAAGCATAACAACCGGGGAATGACTAACAACACAAAGGAGTTATCAATCCCCTAGTAAATATTTCTTGTTTAGTTTTGAATGGGAGTCAACTAGCCTACGACTTAGTGACCTTCCATTCATTGATAAATCCTTCTATGATAAACCCATAGATGCTTTCAAAAGTTCCTTAAAAAAGATAGGGGTAGTCATCAATCCTAGTAAAGGGTGTGATGTGATTTCCAAAAAACTTGAAATTCATACAGATTTAGAGGTCATAACATGAATTTACAAATATCTCTATCATTATAAATGGAATCCAAGTAACAATGTCTCTTTATACCCATGGACCTAGGAATTCTCGGGTTATGTGGCGTGATTAGACATTCAAGAATCATTGAGTGTCTGAATCAGAATTTCATTGCATATAGACATTTTTTTCAAACATTGGAGTAATGCATCTTGGAAAATAAACTTGAACCTCAGAAATCCTCTCAAATTTCCAACTTACACAAGCACTAGACATATCAAGCTTTATTCTTCAAATGAAACCTTTGTTCACGACAACTTGCAACTGAAATAATTATTCAAAAGAGCATCAAAAACATTTCTTTGTACCAAATTGTTCCTGGATATCTAACATTTCCCTCCTTCAAAATATCAATAGATGAAAGACACCAAATTGTGATTACTCTCTTTAAATGTTCTACCTAGGAAGCAGATGAACCCTTTTCAGTTGAATACTCTGTGTTAATACTAATAAGAATGGGTAAGACACAAAACATTACAGTGAGTGAAATAGTTCCCATGATGGGAAAAAGAAGATAGATGTATTGGGTAACATTTATTTGTACCGAATTTTTCTTGGATATCTTCAAAATATCAGTAGATGAAAGGCATCAAATTGTGATGAATCCCTTTGAATGTTCTACCTACAAATTAGATGAACCATTTTTAGTTGAATACTCTCTGTCAATACTTATAAGAATGGGTAAGACATAAAACATTATAGTGAGTGAATGGGTGAGCCTAAACCTTAAGCCTTTTCAGTTGAATACTTTGTGTTAATACTAATAAGAATGGGTAAGACACAAAACATTACAGTGAGTGAAATAGTTCCCATGCGATGGGAAAAAGAAGATAGATGTATTGGGTAACATTTATTTGTACCAAATTTTTCTTGGATATCTTCAAAATATCAGTAGATGAAAGGAATAAAATTGTGATGAATCCCTTTGAATGTTCTACCTACAAAGTAGATGAACCATTTTTAGTTGAATACTCTCTCAATACTTATAAGAATGGGTAAGACATAGAACATTACAGTGAGTGAATGGGTGAGCCTAAACCTTAAGCCTTAAACCTTGGGCCCTAAACCATAAACCTTGAGCCTTAAACCCTAACATTGTCCCCAAACCCAAACCCTGACCTTTAAACCTTAAACCCTGATCCCTAAACCCTAAACCCTGAGCGCTAAACCCTAAACCCTAAACCCTAAATAATAAAACCTAATTCCTAATCCCTAAGCCATAAACCCTAAACCCTAATCCCTAAGCCCTAAATCCTAAACCCTAACCCCTAAACCCTAAACCCTAAAACCTAAACCCCGAGCCTCAAACCCTAAACCCTAAACCTTGAGCCCTAAACCCTAAACCCTAAGCCTTGAACCTTGAGCCCTAAGCCCTAAGCCTAAGCTCAAACCCTAAACATTGAACCCTCAACCCTAAACAATAAACCCTAAACCCTGATCCCTAAACCCTCAAATCTCAACCTCAACCCCGAACCACGAACCTTGAGTCCTAAACCCTAAACCCTAAATCCTAAACCCTAAACCCTTAACCCTGAGCGATAAACCCTAAACTCTAAACCCTAGGCCCTAAACCCTAAATTATGAACCCTAAACCCTGAGCTATAAACCCTAAACCCTAAAATATGAGCCACGAGCCCTAAACACTAAACCCTTAACCGTAAACCCTAAGTCATAAACCCCAAGAACCCCAGAGCCCTAAACCATAAATCATAAATCTTGACCCAAAGGAAATTCTTAATAAGATCATTCAATGTGTTTCAAAGTTGAGGAGGGAATAATGTCTAAGATGATTGACCAACTCATTTACATTTGATGAGAGATTACTTCCTTTGAAGGCCTAAAAAGGCCATTTTTGGTCATTTTGTAGATAATTGAACACCCTTCAGAACAAGCTAAAATGAGTTATTCATGTCATCGAGGTATCAAGGACCATCATGTGTGAAGTATTAAGGCATATTTTGTCTCCATGAGAGACATATGAGCAAAAACATGCATGATAATTGTGAATTTGATTCCATGAAAGGATAATTTTAGAGCTAGGAAAGGCAAGGGGATGATCTTTATATGGAGCACCGCATTTCTAAGAATAAGCAATCATCTGAGTTTACTTGATGCAATTCACTCAGTATAATTCATAAAAAATCATTCAACTCCTAGTAGTGTGATCAAACATTAAGGAGGAGGCACATTACAATCACCTCATTTTTGCCATAGGACAGGAATCCCATTCAGGGAGAAATCCTCCATCTACAAAGTAAGGATCTCATTTTAGTAAGAAGTAGACAAGCATCATAGAGTTGATTCATGGTCACTAAAGTGAATTATGGACCAAATTTTAAAATTGGTACTAATTCAAGCACTGGTAGGGCCAAAATCTAATTTAGAAGGTAAAAACCTACAAAATGAGTATATGCTTTCCCAAAACAAAGACCGACTACAATATATATGCCCTGAAAGTTTTAGGTCCTTTGCTAAAATCCTGAAAATGAGTTAAGTACTAACTAAATTAGATTTTGAAAAACTATCTTCTAGATTATAACTGTTGGAGCTACGAGACCACTTCCATCAGGTGTAGAGTGACCCTAACTTCTTATATTTACTAAAATACATTTAAAGTATAAGAAATAATAAAAGTATAAATAAATAATAAAAGAAATCTTAAACATTTATTTTTGTAAGAATAAGACCCCAAATATACATATATATTCCATACTATACAAAACGTGTAAGCGTTATAATGCGTACGTGTTTTAGACTCGATAATTACCAACCCAAGAAAAATAAAACGTGATCGCTATGGCAAAACGCGTACATGTTTCACTGCTTTTGGGTTTTTGTCCACTTTTTGGCCCCCTGCTTACACTTACCCTTATATATTTGATTGATCACAAATTCCATGATTAAGATTTAATTTTTGTTAAATCGTCCACACCTAACATCCTCCAAGTAGAGGGGAAGAACATATGTGCACGTATAGTGTTATAATTTATAGGAATTAACATATACAAATGTGAATTCACAATAAAATTTATATAGAGGGAAGTTGATATTTCACCCTCATGGCTCATTGCTCCACCCGAAATCCCTAATGGAACTAGAAATAAAACTAATCAATGTATATTCCAACTAAATGCAATATCACTCACAAATTTTACGTTAGTATCTCACATTGCATAAACCATCGATAGTGGGAGATGATGCCATAAAAACACACCTTGTTAACACCCATGTACTTTGTTAGTATAATTACTAATTAGAAAATGCAAACTATATAATCAAACGCACCATAAAATACAAAAAGAATTAGTCCAAACCAATTTCACACTTCATGGATAGTAACAAAGAGTTAGATGAAACATCATAATAATAAGCATATTGCAACCACGTAACTAAAAATAATTTGTCTGTGTGTGTGTGTGTGTGTGTGTGTGTGTGTGTGTGTGTGTGTGTGTGTGTGTGTGTGTGTGTGTGTATATATATTATATGTACATAAGTTTAAGTCGAGACGTGAACTATATATCATTTCATTTAATAACACAATCGGGAAGGTGGAATCTTAGGTAGATTGAAATTGTCATGATGTTAGGAAAATAATGTTTACATTATTAATATTGTATGCATTATTATAATATTATGTGTGAGGGTGTAAATGAGTTATTATTTAAACAAGTCATATATAGTTTATTTGTTTGTTTTCTAGACCCGTAAAACTAATAAACGTGTTATTTGTTTTTTGTTCTTCCTATTTATTAGGAAGTTGTTTAGCTATCTATATGGCTATATAATAGCCGGTGTATGGATTTCATGTAATGCGAATAGAAGATCATTTTGTTCGTGACAATTTGTTCTTGTGCCTTCATCTAGTATCGAAGCGGTGGGATTTTTTATTTTACATTTGGCAAGACCGCAATAGTGTGTGTTATGGCAGTTTGGGAATGTCACATTATTCATTTGATTGACAAATAAAATGTATAGGTGGACCATGCTATAGAAATATAAGTCCTATTGCACGGAGCCTATACATGAGACCAATTAAGCCCACGAAAGAGGTGTTGCAATTTAGAGTGAGGTGTCATTATTGCTGAGAATACATATGATATCTTGAATGTGATTTAAATACTTTGTGCTTTTGCCATTCAACAATTTTTGCCACATCTATTCTGTTAAGATACTTTTTCAATCTAGTCAATATATATTTGTGTTGTTTCATTTTTTCTTAAAACGAATTAGACTTGTCACGTAAATCGAGTGTGACATGAAGATTTGCAGATCCGACAAACATTTTCAGTACTAGACATGCACACATCATTGGAAAAATCAAAGCATACACCAAGTCAATAGAGGACACCACCAAACACTCAAATCTACATTCCACTTTATATATGCCACGATGCATAAGTTTTTGATTTGTTGCACCGAATCTCCTACAAACTCATTTGAGTTTGTTACACAATAATAGTTTGAGATCCAAGGAAGCAAATACACTATGTTATAGGATTTTCACACTTATCGCCATATTATACATGCATTCTTGTATAGAGATCCACTCATGAAGTGGTATGTCAAGTTGTAAAGTATAATGAAAGAGGTAATGTATCTAAACTTTAAGCAAGCACAAAATGATTAAAATCACGTATACTTACTTGCATTTGCAGATCCGATAGGTGAAGGAGGACATAGTTGATTCACAAAGAGCCTTTGTGTTCAATGTCATTGCCGTAATACTCCCAGAGTGTCCCTATGAATATTCTAATACCATTGGATGAGAGCCGATGCTTGTTTGGGCACGTGGGTTGAGTATTTTGTGTCGTCTGGATGCTGAGATGCTTTGGATTCACGCTTGAATGCAATAGTTTTCCCAAAACTGAAAATGACCAACCTGGGTAAAATGTTGCAAAATTGTATATAAAGTAACCGATGACGGTTAGGTGACCGACGTCGGTCGAGGAATAACTCGGCATCGGTTAAGGCGGGAAAGTATAGGTTTACCAAAAATAGGCAAACGTTCCCATTTTGCATGATTTCTCATTGAGTCCGCTTTAGGAAAGCGGAGCTCTTGTTAAAAAGGTAGAAAGGTCATAAAAGAAGTCCAATAGGTTTATGAAGAAGTCTTAGTTAGTTGGATCATAGTTCTTAGTTAATTAATAATGGGGCGATGGTGTGCTTAATTAATTAAAAGGAGCCAAGGGGAGTGTGACCCAAATTTGGTGTCTACAATAATCACCCATAAATGCGAGCCACACAATAGAATGATGAGACATCATGTTATATAGTCATGCAAAGTTATGAAAACAAGACAATATATTGTATAAAAACATCAAGGTCAAATGAAATGAAATATATAAAAAATCATGATTGGTGCTTAGTGCAATTAGGAATCACTCAATAATGAAGAAGTCTTAGTTAGTTAGTTCAATAATTAAGTATGAAGAAATTTCTAGCTTTCATTAGTCCATGTTTTTTGGGCAGTCTTGCTCCCCTCATATTGCTATTTGTATTGGTACCTTAATCACATAAGTTGCTACTTTGGGTTTGTCCCTTCTTTATTTTCAACTCTCCTTTTATTTAGTTACTATTTTTGCTTAAGGTCTTTTGCCCTAGCACTTTCTATTGTAATTGAAATGTATTCATGAATCATATACCTACTATTGGTCATTCGTGAACATTAACAATATAATTTATGTGTAACCAACAAATGATGCAACTTTCCACGTGATGTAAGTTATGCATGCAAAGCACTCCATTTTCATTTTTGAATACATATTGATAATAGAACAATTGCTCTTTCTGCTTTTTAGTAGCTTAACAATATTCTAAATGTTTACTTTTACAAAAATGAAATGATGGCGCCATCCTCGATTGTCATGAATTAAATTATTCCAGGTTAGAAGGACACATGTTTATCAAGGTAATGCTTAAGGGTAGGTCAGGTATACGGTTACCATTACCAAGGATCTTGTATCTTTCCTCAATTCAAGAGTCAATACCTCCTTGATTTTCTTTTTACTTGAAGACTCGTTTCACCACTTGAGTAATCACATGTTTAGTGCCTTTCCACCTCAACCTTGAGCAAAATCAATGAACTCATAGTTTATGCCCGATTGTGGATGTTTTGATTTCTCGCCATTTTTTACAAACAACAAGGTGAATAAATCAAAATGGTGTAGAATACCCACATCCCCTCAAAAGATAAATTTTGATATTATCCATACCTTTATTTAGTTAATGAAAAAGACTACATACTATTTATACTCTCCAACACCATAAATCACCGAGGTCAAAGTAATGCAAGTACATCCTGCGAAATTTTATCATTGAACACTCGAGCATTGGAGAAAAAAATATCATGTTTTTTTATTATATTTGGAGCATTACTCTAGCCAAAAGGGGTGTGGTCTCCCTCCAACATTGTTTGCAATTTATATTGATGGCATTGAGCAGTTACTGAGGAAGAATACATGTGTAAGATGGTTATATCTTGATCTCCTTACTTCTTTTTGTAGATGATGGTCCTTTTAGCCTCCTCTTACAACCTGTTTGTGGGAGCATCCAGACACTTTAACCCACAAATGTCATATTCACCACCTTAGGGAATCAATTCAATTGAAACTTCTTCTACATATAATTATCCTCCATTGAAACACACAAAACCAAATACCTAACCAGATTTCTAGACCCCAACTCATCAATAGGCTGATTGGATAAAAGATCCACCCACTTGTGTGACGAAGCAACATGCCTCACATAATTCAACCCCACAAAGTCCAACTCAGAATTCTAAATCTGGTATTTAAAGCACCAAAATCTATAACAAGAAGAGCTCCAACATTTACTTCACTACCATTCTAAAGGGAAAATAACAAAGCACAATTTTCTCAAGAAGGAGAACGCTTGCTATCTAAAGTAAAACTTCTCCAAAATTCACCTTCGCAATGGATGAAATCAAAGGAAGACTTTGGAAGTTGAGGGAAAATCATTGCTCTGCAGATTTATAGAGCCTTCCCAGGGACCAAAACTCTTAACACTTTGGGTTTATGAGAGATGGAAACCAACAAAGTGCTCGATGGATATCTTAATGATGCGAAAAGTATAGTTTCTAGCAATATTCACCACCAAAGGATGACCCCGATTTGTGAAGAAATCGAACTCTTAATGAAGCACTCGGTCTCCAAATTATAAACCAAACAAAGATCTCCCAAGCACAACCCCAATTAGGGTAAGGCTCCCATCGCTACCATGTGAATATTTGCAATTTGCAAGAACATTCCATCAAGAAAATAGGAAATCCCAAACGTTAATATATTGCAGCCTCGAAGCTCACACGAAAACGTTGAGTACTAAATTATCCATGAATTTGTGTGAATCGATCTAAATAAGTCACTCCTAATAGAATAGTGTCGATCAAGTAACCATGGTCGCAATAGAATGGGAACAACCATTACACTATGAAGACGTCACATTAAGATGTTGGATTGTTGCGAACATGGTCATCTCACTAAAGTCTTCCATCACGAAGAAGACAAGGATACCAAACACATCGACCTCAACTAGAAACAACTCCGGAAGTTACAAGTCCCGAGAAGCAAGCTGCAAATTTAGAGAAAACATCAACTACAAAGCAGCATATTGAGCAAAATCAACATCCATCAATGGAGAAACGAGAAAAAATAGGCCTCGAGGGCCAATGCATGTAAGGTATGGACCCATCACTCTCCCTCTCAAATCCAACTTGCAAATAATTTTTATGCACTAGCGTGCTCTCGGATACAAACCGATATGGAGGATGGTCTACAACTTGTTGAATAGGAGAATGCTTTGTATAAAGTGAAACATTAGTTGATAAGAACATTAAATGTAGGGATTTGTCACCATCTAGTTTGTATCAAAGAGTTTGATTCAAAACCTAATACAAGAACCAATAAATATAATTCAACCCTCAAGCAAAGCACAGGATGATCTAAATACCCACAAATATGAAGATTTGGGAACTACATATGGCAAATGGAGTAGAAAAGAAAAGAAACCTATCCAATGAAACAACATGAGAATCGAAAGAGAGCTCTCGGTGGGTGTGCGGTAGGGGAAAGGAACCATAACCAAAATTATGCAAATCCAGACACGAATATTGTCCACTTCAGAGATCCCCCAGGAAGACAGCACCACTGAAGCAAACACAGTTATGATGTCTATCTCATCATGGAATATAAATATAATAGGATTAGGCATGCCCAAACACCAATATCTCCAAGGCAAAGTTGCAAGAGAAACCATTGATATGTTTTTATTCTGAGAAACAATGAGAGCAGGATCACAAAGGAAAATCGAGTGTGCAAGAATATGAGTAAGGAAACAGGTGTTGAAGTGTAGAGACTCACATATTGATACAATAGAACTTGGTCAGGTATGTAATATAGTTTCACCATAGCTGAGATAGTTGTCGTATAATTACTAGTTATATTCCTCCTAATGGCAGCCATCGCATCTCTTTTTTGGGTCAGCTAAGTATTGGGATACAAAATACATCTCAAATCCTAATTTTGTGTGAGATTTCAATTCCATAGGGGATCTAGAAGAATAGAAAGGTGGGGCGAGATTCAATCATCAGATAGTAGCAGCCCTTAACCTACTGGAGAACAATACAACAACGGTTGACCTTGTTTTCACTTGGCGTAACAGAGGAAAAGGAAATCATTACATAGCTGAAAAATTGATAGAATCTTTATTTCTAACAATGGATCACAGCTACAAAATAATTTCAATCCATTGTTAGTGACGTTACAAATTTCAGATCAACTAATCCAACTAGAAAATTCAGAACCAAAATTCGACTAGAAAGAATGTGTCTATCAAATCCCAATTTCATGGAAACTCTACAAACTTTGGTAAAACATTCCTTTTGCTCCACCAAAGTGCTAAGGCAGGGAATCCCTTAAGTCCATACTTATTTATTATAATGGAAGCAACATTGTATAGATAATGAGACATTGTATAGACTACCAATCAAAGAAGGATGTCTCAGATATTCAAACTCTCACCTTGCTGATAGGTGGATAGTACATCACATGCATCAAATATAAAATACTTATCAACTACCAATGGGACAAAAATCAATAAGTAGAAATCAAGTGTCATTTTTTCAATATCCCTACTTGGTGAACACAAGATATTAGAGATTTTGGATTTCCATGAGGAGACACACTAAAAAATATTTGGGATTCCCCTCCCTCTTAATTTCCAAACATATATGTGGGAAACCACTATACATTAGATCGGGAAAATCTAACTCATCGGACACCTAGGTGCTTGACCTTTGATGGGCATATTCAATTACTTCAATTTGTACTACAAGAAACTCCCATCTACATAAGTCCTTTCTCCCTTTACCCAAGCACACTGAAAATGTATATTTCAGCATTACTTCCTTTGGAAAGGAGAGGAGGAACAATTTAAGAATGTGCCTTAGTCTCTTGGAATAGCTTATGCACTTCAATACAATTTAGAGAATCATGGACTTTAATAAAGCTTTGGCAATGAAAGCAGCTTGGAGACTATGCAAGTCATAGATTTTATGGAGCAGCACTCTCAAACACAAATACAGATAGGGGGATATTCAGATATATTGGAAACCAGATGGAGAAGATCAATATCAAATACTGTTAAACTCATTTTCATGGGTCTTGATCTTCTAAAAAGTTGTTAGCACCCCTTTATCATAACTATTTTCTTTGTATTATGTGTTATCGATAAAAGCTCAAATACATATGCTTTGGTAGTCATCACATTTGCAAAATTACAATTATCCCCATGTATGGGTATTAGTTATCTTAAATAATTTAGTTTGAATAGAGAGCGTGTGCAAAAGGAAAATGTATCCATTGAATATTTTGTATTTAGCGTTGCTCAAAGAAGGTTACCTCCTCGAAGAGGCACACAATACTTTGTAATGAGAATTTTTGTTTTCAATACAATCTTGCTTTCTTTATTTCAATTCCAATACATATTCACTATATTTTTTGATGGATTCATTAAACATCTAGTATAAGATCTCTTTTTGAGGTCATGTTCCATAATTGCTTCAATAGTTTAGGGCAATCTAAGACTCCCCACTATATGGTTACATCTCACCCCTATGGATTTTGGTGATCAGAAAGTGGTAGTAAAAGTAGCAACACTAAGATTTTTGCCCCAATTTTTCAAATTGTTTTCCCTACGAGTAATTATTTTATTTTTTAGTTTATGAATTTTGTGCTAGAGGTTTTAAAATATCCATATAAAGTTGTCTTTTTGGCTAAGCACACAAGATCCTTCTATGAAGTGAGGCAAGATTTGACCCATCACCACAGGGCTCTGGATAGATCTCGTCCATGAACTTGAGCTTCTACAAACCCTAAGTATATAGAAAGACCACCGTAATTTTTTCAAACCTAACCATATGAAGACTTTGTATGTTTGTAATTTGTGGTGCACCGGTAAGTGATTAGCCCAAGAAGTTATTTGCATTGTACCTCGGAGACAAGATAGTGGCAACGAGACCTGTGGAATCCTTCATAGTTAGTTCTTTGAAACATTGGACCAACACTATTTATGAACAGGATCAGCTATATTTGTGAGCCCACAAACAAAACAAACCCCGTGAGCAAACCCTCCTAGACATAGCCTATATTAAACCTCGCGAGTCAAAGACCACTAGCAAACCAAAACGGATAATTACCAAAAGACAAACCCTTAGAGAGTTCATAACCTAGGACAATGTCAAAAAAATCGGCATTCTTGGAAAATTTGAATAATCATTGGGTTCCTACAACAAAATAAAAATTAAAAGGAAAGATTTACAAAAGACAAACTTATTTTACACCTAGAGTAGTTCCAAAGGCAAGATAGAGGTCAAAAAAAAAATTGGAGTAGTTCTAAGAAAATTTGAATAATCAATCAGGTTCCTACAACAACAAATAAAAATTAAAACAAAAGATTTTAAAAATTTGAATTTTTCACTTATTTTCCACCTCTCCTAAATCGATTTTCTATTTTTCATTGTCCTAATGGACACTATCACATCCCTAAGTAATCACAACTCATGAACTAGTCAAAATAGTAATTCTAAAATACTAATACCTACTCAATAAGAATGCCATGTGGCCCAAAATTGGATTTTCCTATAGTTGATGGTAAAGATCCCACAGGTTGGTTGTAGAAACAAAACAATATTTCCAAATGCATAACAACCCATAGAAAACATCGTTCCAATAGCCTCTTTCAATCTAGAGAAGAAAGTCATCTAGTGGTACTAATGGTATCAAAAAAATTATGGCAAACTATCGTGGAAAATATTTCATATGTATTATTGGTTTGATTCGCATCTACCAAGGGTGTATGAGGACTTCATTAAAGCATTAACAAAATTATGGAAAATTGGTTATCTTTGTGAATATTAGATGAAATTCAAAAAACATGCCAACATAATAAAAGGGTTGACAAATGAATTAGTCAAAATTTGTTTCATAGGCAACTTAAAAGAAGATATTAGAGCAAAGGTCAACATGTTCATGACAGGGATATGTTGGTAGCCATTTGGTTACCAAATTGGCAAAAGACATACTCATAGCTCAATGCCACTCTTACAAACCACCCCCTTTAGGAATTCAATGGCCACAAAGTAATAATGTTCCCAAACCATCGAACATCACCAATCAAACAACTCACTAAGGCGAAGATGTGGACTCAACGGAAAAGAGGTTATGTTACAATTATGATGACAAGAACACACCAAGGTGCCACTTTGTGTATAAAAATGTTCCTATTAAATGTGTTGTCACTTCCAGAGCCCAAAGAATATGAAGTTTCAAGGGAATCACGAGAAGACAATAAACAAGAAGAGGACATATGTAAGGACCAAGCACTTGAAATTTTAGTGTGTGTCATTGTTTAGTATCACTAACCCACAAACAATAAAGGCCAAAGGGTACTTTAAAAATACCCTCTCACCATCCTCATTCATTCAAGTAACACAAATAACTTAACTTCATTAACCCTCGTCTACCTAAGACAAGCGTATTGTTATGTGGATCCATGTTAAAGTTTTGAAATCATGATATCCAATGGAGGAACCTTACCTTGTAAGGAGAACCATCGAAATGTTCAAATCTCATTCAAGACCTTTAGTCTGAAATTAGACATGATTCTTCTACCTCTAGGAGGATGTGACATTATTTTGGTTACACAATTTCTATGGACACTTTGACTTATACTTTGGGACTTTTCCAAACTATGGATGTCATTCACAGATCAAAGCCAACAAAACACCTTAAAAGGATTGACTTCAAGATCATCTAACATCACCAGTTCTCATCGATGGAAAATCCACTTAAAAAGGGCTCTCACTGGATTATTGCCTAGCTTTTCACCATCCAAATAAATGAATCATCTGATTCCAATCATCCGTTGGGATAACAGGAACTATTACCTAAGCATGCAATAAATAGTCTTTGAGGAGCCTATGGGTTTAACTCTGCAATGACCAGAAGATCAAGCCATTTTGTTTGTTCCAAGAAGTGTACCTCCACAATATTCATCTTTACCAAGACTCATTTCTGCAAAAGATAAAAAAAAAAAATGGTGCAAGAAATGTTGCATGGTAAGAGTCATTAGAGCCAACTAAAGCCCTTACTCTTCCCCAGTATTATTGGTTAAGAAAAAGATGGAACCTAACGATTGTATAGATTTTTGAGATCTAAATAAAATCACCATCAAGGACGAATTTCCCATTCTAGTGATTAATGAACTCTTGGATGAATTACACGAAGCCTACTTCTTCTCAAAGCTAGATTTAAGGTAAGGCTATCATCGTGGCTGCATAAAAGAGAAAGACATTCCTAAGATAGCCTTCTGAACTCGTGAAGGGCACTATGACTTTTTATTCATGCCATTCAGCCTCACCAATATTCGGTCAACATTCTAGGACCTAATGAGCAATTTCTTCGGGTCGTTTCTTAAAATTTTTACCTTAGTCTTCTTTGATGATATCCTTGTTTATAGCTGGACATGGGAGGAAGATCTAACACACCTAGACCAAACCTTCCAAATCCTTTTGGATAATCAGTTATGTTTCAAACAGTTCAAATACTTTTTTGGCCAAAAACATTGAGTATCTAGGGCACACCGTATCTAAGGAAGACATCAAAGTGGATCTAGAAGAAATTGAGACTATGAAAAACAGCCTAAACCCAAAAACACTCAAGAGCCTTTTCTGATTTTTGGGCCACATGATATTATCGTAAGTTTATCAAAACTAAGGGAAAATTCCAGCCTTATTAACAAACCTATTTAAAATGATGTCTTTCTTTGTTCAAAGGTGATGGAAACAACCTTTGAACTCCTCAAGAGTCCATGTGTACTACACCAATTTTTGTTGGCTTTGAATTCTTAATGCAGGAGAATCTTTGTAAATATCCAATTTTGGCTTGTCATAGTTGTTTTGGTGTTGTAGGGTCCATTTGGGTAGTCTTGATAGGCATATCTAGTCCATTTGGACTCTTAAGCAATGTAATAAGTGGACTTTGGAGGTTTCCCTCCAAAACCACATTTTGAATATTTGAAATTGTCATTCTAGGTGTGTTTAGGTCTAGGTGTTAGTGAAGGCTTAAAAATGATGTAATAAGAGGTCATGAGATAAACTCACCTAAGAACATGACCTACTCAACCCTAACAAGGTGTTAACTCACTTTGGTTTTCTTAGGCATGGGTGAGTTAGGTGGTGTGAAACCTAATTACTTCTATCCTCCTCATTCTCATCATAAGGATTCGAGTTAGGGCAGTGTAGAGGTTGGTATAGAGTTAGGAGTGAAGAAATATCTCTATAACAGAGCCAAAATGGCTCATGAAGCTTTCTAATATCACGGTGTTATTAAATAAAGGCTTCTTCCAAGCAAAAGTGTGTATAATTTTTAATGGTGATATTGAGAATGAATGGTTGTGATTGTTTTATAATGGAATCTTACTTGTGTGTGTTGTGTGTGGATGAATCCTATAGGTATAAATGTGTATGTAGGCTTGTGAAGGATAATAAGAAGTGAATATAGAGTAGTGGAGCTACAAGAGGTTATATATTTAGAAGAAAAATAGGGTTGGTCAAGTTTAAAGGAAGAAATTGTGATTTGTGTTATGAACCCTCGTATGATTGTATGTGATGTTGTCAAGAGAAATAAAGTGATATCGAGGTGTTGGAATGATAATCAAGAGTTCAATCACATTTAGGAATTACAAGAATCTAAACTAGTGAAATCTAGGATACTAAGCATTTATAATGTTTGAGGAATGACTTTTGAAGCCAATGACTGTAATATTGAGCATTTCTACCATGAAAGGGGATTTTAAGGGTTGCAAGAGGGTTTCAGTAGAGGTGTGCGGTGTATTAAGGAAACCTCTAAGAGTCTAAATAAGTGAAGTAACTAACAAAAACCACCTGCCTCACCCAGATACCCTATTTCAAGGCTTAAGAACAAAGAAATACTAGTACTAAGGAACCACAAAATATTGTTTTAAGAAATGATCTAGGGTGTAATATGTGTTCTAGATGATTATGTAGCATCGATTTAATGAAAAAGAAGACCTTTTAGTTAAACTTACAATCTCAGACCTGATTGTGTTAGTGCCCAGTTTTGAGGGCTTTGGAAGGAGGTACTTTTGGCATAATAGTCTTATTCCATGTATAGAATTTGATGGAGTCACTGATAAGTTTGAAGAGTTTCATAAAAACCTAAGAGTCATTGCATGAGCTCAAAGTAAGGTATTTAGGGAGTAAAGGAATTTAAATGCACAATCTTTTCAATCTTGTGGCAGTCTTAGTCGTTGGAGAATGACAATGTTTGTGATGCTAATTGTAAAGGAGATGAAGTCTAACATGTTTTGATGGTTTTAAATGTTAGTATCCCTTGGGAGTGTATGGAGAATGTTTGTGGAGTTAAAGCTAAGAAAAGTATCATAACTTCCTCACTACAAATCATATAGAGGAACCTAGAGAAGAGCATATAAGAGTTGATAAGAAGTGTCTTGATGAGATAAGTGAATCAATTGAGGGAGTTGAGAAGAGGTGTAGGGAAGTGGTAAGGAGTAGAATGAGTAAGGATCTTAGCAAAAGTCGAGGAAAGGAAGATCAAAACAAGGTTGAGGATAGTGTGGAGGTAGGAGAGAGCAAAACAAGTCTTAAGTAACCAAACTTGAGAACTTAGACTAAATGAAGATAAAAGGGTAATGAAACTTTGAAAAGAAATCGAGCATGGTGGATTTAGGTAATGTAAGGTGGGCGGAGGTGTAAACCAATTTTCAAGTGACTAAACCCTAAGGAGGTCTTTAAAACCCTAAGAGACGTACTTGTAAAGGAAAGACTTGTATTGGGTGAGTTATTTTTGTGAATGGGAGCATGAAATTAACCATAGAGCAAGACCTCCATAATGGGTATCCATAGATGTAAACATCTTTTCATGAAAGTTTGTAGATTATCCCAAACACAAGCTTTGCATGCATAAAGGGCTAGAAACTAGAGGATAGTGGAAAACATTAAAGAGGGAATAAAATTTACATGGGCTTAGAGGTAGGCCTTGAAAATTTGGAGTCACTATAAGGAGACAAATGGGTATCTAGAAAACTTGATAGTGAGGTTAACTCTTGGTGGATTGTCAATTTCATCATAATTTTTCTTAGAAGGGCTACAAGTAGGTTTGAGAGGTCTAAAAGGAGAATGAGACAAGATGATGGTATGAAACTTTTTGAAGAGCCTAATCATGTTAGATAGGTGCATTTGAGCATGTTAAGGCATTTATAGCCTTTGGTATGGTTAGTTGATTCATTTTAGTGGTTTTGAGCAATTTGGGCTTCTTGACAAGATCCTAGTTCATTGATTTTGGTGATTTGGCATTGATGGAGAATCTAACTAATGCATTTGTTGAAGTTGATTGATTTTGGACCCATCACCTCTGCATCACTTCTTCAAGCCCTTTTTCATTGAAAATGATGCTTCGGGAAGTGGAATTGGGGCACTACTCATGGAGGAAGGCAAACCCCTAGCATTCACTAGTTAAAGCACTTACAAGGTGAAATTTTGCCCACTCCATATATGAGAAAGAAATGCTAGCCATTCTTCATGAATGGACAAGTGGCACTCATATCATGTCAGGAGACATATCTGCATCAAAATCAATCATCATAGTCTTAATTACTTCTTAGAACAAGTCTCTTCTCCTGAGTAATGGAAATGGGTAGCAAAGTTCAATGGGCTATGACCATGAAATTACCTACAAAAAGGTAAGACAATGTTATCACCGATGCATTGTCTCATAAGTAACAAGAATAACTAGCTATGTTTGCACTGCCATTTCCCATTCTTGAGTGAATGCAAGAGGTACAACAAGAGTGGCACGAAGATGCCCAACTTCAGTGGCTCATCCATCAAGTGTCCACTAAGTCATCTTTTAAGCCAAATTACTCGTGAGATGGATGTTATTTTCAAAAAAGGTCATCTTTGTATTGGTTCCTAAATTAGCATTACAATAAAAAATTATGCTAGAATCACCATCATTTTGTGACTCTAGGTTTTTGAAAACATATGGAAGTGTCCACTAAAATTTCTTTTCAGAGGGAATCAAATAAGACATTAAATTTTCTATAGCAAAATGTGAGATTTTTCAATGCAACAAAAGTGAAACAATCTCAACCCCTAGAACACTCCAACCTTTTCATATCCCAGTGAGAATATGGAACAACATTTATTTCCATGGATTTCATTGCAGGGCTACTTAAGTTTAGAGGAAAATCACTTATTCTAGTGATGATAGATTGTCTCTCCAAGTATACCCACTTCTAACCCCTTGCACATTCACTTCAAAGCCTCCACCATCACCCAAACATTTACTGATCAGATCTTTTGCTTCCATGGGTTACCTGGTTCTATTGTTTGTGACTGTGATTCGATTTTACTAGTAACTTTTGTAAGAACTCTTCTGTAAATATGGTACCAAACTTCAAATGAGCTCAACCTACCATCTACAAATAGACAATCAAACATAAATTGTTAACAAATGCATGGAGACTTATCTCCAATGCTTCACCTCATATCGAAATCCTTGTTGAATCAAAAGGTTACCATTCATGGCATGGTGGTACAATACCACATATCACACAAAGCAAAGATAATGCCTTATGAAGCCATCTATGGGAAACCACTATGGTCCCTTCAATCATACATTCCAAGAAGTTTCAATGTACCAATAAATCAATTCTACACTCTACACATGGGACAATATCCTTTGAACTCTCAAGGAAAACCTATATACAACAAAAGATTGAATGAAGCAGTAGGTCAATCCACACCATTCTAAACATGCCTTTGATATTAGGGACATGGTTTTTCTCCAACTAAAGCCTTATAAGCAATCCTTGAAGATGAAAGGTTGTCAAAAACTAGCACCCAAGTTTGATGGACTTTAAAAAGTCCTCCAGAAGATTGGTCATGCTGCATACAAGTTGGAGCCACCTTCTTCTTCCAAAATCCATCATGTTTTTCATGTATCTTGTTTAGGGAAGGTCATTGGTTTAAGTTCAAACTACACTACTTGAGCTTGATACTGAAGGGCCTATTCTCCTGGAACCCAAGTCTATCAAAGACAAGCGATCACAACAACCGCGCACTCACACAATCATAGAGGTTTTGGTACAATGACACGTAGATAATGCAACCAAAAGATGCATCATGGGAACTCTTGCTCCAATGGGAGAAACAATTTCCTCACCTTAAGATTTAAAGGTCTTAACTCTTTTTTGGGGTGTTATTAATAAAATCTTAGACTCTTTGCTCTTAACTATTTTTTGCTAAATGATAATTATCTTGTAAGTTAAGTAGTAAAATCTCAATGTATATTAGTTTAAATGAGAGCATGTGCAAGAGTAAAAGTTTCCATTGAATATTTGTACTAAATTATCAATTCCCTCAAGCATGCCCGTGATACTTTGTAAGTGATTAGTTATCTTTTGCTTCATATAATTATGTAGATTAATTTGTTTGAGAAGGATCATAATACTTGATGGGCACTTACAAAGAGGTAAAGAAAAATTTCTCAACTAATAGTTAGAATCATAAATGTATATAAGCCCCTTAACAATGAGATTGATCGAAGTTCAACATGTTTTCAAACAGGCCCATTATACTTTGTAATTTGATTCTATGAAATTCAAAGTTAATCTTATCTTCGCATTCATATAATTAAACAATATTGTCTTGGAAATTAACCTCCATCATCAACTTTAATGTCAACAAAAATTATCACATGTCCAAATTTGAAGAGTATATGAATGTTTTGTACATGAATCAAATGCAAAAGATGACTTCAAGATTTATAATTAGGGCCTTTGAAAATTTAGATGGAAAGTTACTCAAGAATATTTAATAACACATCTCAATAAATTTCCAAATTACCTACAAAGTCAAAGCATTAACTTTCTGGCATATCAATGATATATTTACCATAAGATCCCTCGAATGTAAACTGACTCTTTCCCAATAAGAAAGATTTTCATCTAATGCCAAAAAAATCCCTTTTCATTCCAAGTTCACAACCATCATAAATGACTTCGGGATTTATTATTTGGGCCTTGGAACTTGTCCTAGATTTACTCCCATCTCAATACCTACAAGCTGAAATTTGATATATTACCTAAGATCATTAAAAATAATCCAAAGCAAGAGTAGGTGGCAAGGTGGAGAAAATATTAAAAATATGCTAGAATGTTGGCATATATAAATATGCTGGAGTAACTTATATGCGAACTTGGATAGCCATTCAACATAAAATAAATTTGAGGCATATGGTAAGGAGAATCCAAGGTTGTTATTCAAATATATGCAAAAAATCAGAACAATGCACAACACAACTCTATGGGAACGACACTACACAAAAAAAAGGAAGATAAATTGGAGACTGAGTAGTTTTATTGAACACATTAGATCCTGGTTGTCTTCAATGAAGGATATATAATTGATACACAAGACTAGGAACCACTACAGTGTGGTTGATCATCTTGCAAACCAAACCGTACAATAAAAACATGAAAATCTCAAAGTACAAAATAACGGAGAACATATGTCATCCCAACTAAAGAGACTAGTGGAACTAGAGGCCCCAAAACAAAAAGAGTTTCATAGTGAATAAAAGCCAAATTGCAAGATGATCAGAAACAATTATAACAATGCTTGGATTCCAATACAATAGTTTGTATTAAACTTGGCATCAACATTCTCTCTCAGCTCAGATTTAGAATCAAGGGTTGCCACCCAGAGGTGCTCGGAACAAGTCAGCACACATCAATCCAATTGACTAGCTCTTTTAGGGACAGTTAATTGGGCCTTCCATGCCACAAGTAAAGCTTACATGCCCTTCGTGCCTTGGTGGGATTCAATCCCTTGTTAATGCCCAAATACATGTCATCAATCCTCTTCCATTTAGAAGCGATTTCAGTTTATCATCAACATCTAGGTGCAAGTGGAACTGTAACCAACAAAGCTTTAACGTCTCTCTTCTATGTCTTGAATACAACCATGTCCCAAGGAAAATGTTTGGTCATCCCCTTCTATATCTTTCATTATCTATTACCAGTAACTTGTTACTACTCCAAATCATTGGTCGATACACTGTCAAAGGTCTTTGTAAACATATTAATACAAGTACTAAAACTCTTTTGTCCCCTAGTTGATATGTATGCCTTCTCTTTAGGGATCACTTTGTATTGCTAATAACATGGAACTGAGGCTAAGATTATTCGGCTAGGCCTTTATTTGGAACCTTTAGAGTCCCACATACCTCTTCAAAGTTACCTAAACTTCAATTCACATATTTCATCTCCTTTTCTTATCCTACCAACTCAAACTTCAAATACTACAAACTTGCATCCGCCATCTTACACCTACCTTCAAACACTTTACCACTTGAAAATAAATCAAATTCAATGAAGGACCTATCAACATGCAGGCATCTATTTACAAAGATGCAAGCTATAAAAGGAATGAGGGAATGTACTGGTGTCAGTTATCAACGACAACTTCAAGCTCCTATCATTTACTATGTCATAAAGTTGATAGATATTCAACACATCCTCTCCATCAACTACATCACCAACATGATGAACCATATAAGTTACATTAAGTGATCCGAGTGCAGCCATGCCAGTCCATTGACTTACCTTGAGTGCCTTGGACATCCACACAAGCCCACACTTCAAGTATTATTTTGTTAGTTCTATACCATGCATTTTCTTCATAAGAACAACATACACACTACGCAGCTCAAAATAAAACATTGTTCTCTTCATTCAAATGGGGTGGAGCCCAATATGAATCAAGGTTTTCATCAATCTCAGTGCCATTCAATGCAACTTAGTGTTCATCACAACAAAACTTTCATGCAATCTACACAACACCGTGCCATATGTGAAACCTTTGCATAACATTGGAAACCGTAACACCCACAGACATACCAAACAACTCAATTCCTGTGCAGAACATCGAAAATACACTGCGAACACGTGGACACTTCACTCCACATAACATCACACCAAGCATCATTGTTAGACCTTGTGCCATGTAAAAAGTGTTGAGTATGATGCCAATATGGGCACATGATAAGTTACCATAAGAATTATTTTTAGTTGTGATTTTGGTTTTTAGGATATTTCGTTACGTGTAAAATTTTATTTTTAGAATTCTATTTTCAGAATGGAAGTGTCACTTAGAGTGCAGTTCTTTGGATGTGCACTTAATTGAGTTCAAATCATTATCCATTCATCTCAAGAGGTGGGATGCCATTTCTATATATAGATGACTAATTTTAGTCTTATCTTAGTCAAATTCTATTTTTACGGGAGGTTGGGGCACCTAGTTTGACTAGTGTGCATGATGGTGTATGTGTCACTTAAACTAATAATGGCTTCTTGCATGTTGACCATATATTAGTAGTGGATGATACTTGTCATCTTAAGTCTATTTTTAGTTATCTTTAATTGACTTTAGTTCATTTAGGAGTTTAAGTTCCTATTATTAGTCTTTTACTTGTCATGCAAATTTAGACAAGTCTTGTTGTAATGGTTATATTAGCCTTGTTTCTTGATTAATTGAATAAGCAATAGTGGGGTGAATTTTTCCAAGTGATAATCATTTTGCATTGAGCTTATCTCTAATTTTATTTGTAGGCATTTACAAATAAAACCAGCAAGCTTTGAATTCATTATTTGAAGTTATTCAATGCATATTTTGTCATCAATCTCACTTACAAGTATACTAGTTTAATTGTTAGTTATTTTGGGCAAGATTGGATGATCACTAGCTTCATTTTGAGAAGTATTTTAGATCTGATTTGCACTCCTTCCACATCAAAAACCTTCATTTGGTATCAAAGCCTCGTTCAAGAAAGGTTTAAAAGGGTTTTTAGCCATTATTAGGAGAATCATGGCTTTAGTGAATTTTGCTTCTATGAATATCTCATCTTTCAAAGGAGACAACTTTGAGTATTGAGAGATAATTGAAGAGGATTCTTGTTTGGAAGGGAGTTTGGGAGAATGTCACTCATGGATACACTCCACCTACATATTGGAATACTTTGTCTCAAGATCATAAGAGAGCAAAAAGGAAGAAGAAAAGGTAGATGCACAAGTTTTTTCTTCTATCTCCAAAGTGTAATAGATTCTAACATCTATCCAAGAATTGCATGAAGAAAAATGCCCATGAGGCATGGAATACCTTGGAGACTTCATATCAAGGCTCTATTAAGGTAAGAGAAAAAAAACTCAAACCTTAAAATGAATTTTGAAATTTGAGAATGTTAGACAATGAGGGAGTTGGAGATTATTGCATAAAGATAAATGATTTAGTACATAGAATGAGGGTTTATGGAGAAACCATAGAAGATAATTTTATAGTAAGGAAAATTTTGAGATATTTGACACAAAGATGGTTGCATATTGTGATCACTCTTGAGGAGTGTAAGGACATGAACACTATAAGTGTTGATGAATTAGTGGGTTCTCTCTTGTCTCATGAGGATAAGATGAGACTATATGTAGAGATTCAAAACAAACTTTAAAACATGCACTTGCAACAAAGGAAAGTATTTCAAAGGGGAAATATAAAGCTAACTTCACAAGTAAAGGCAAGAGAAACCTTGTCATTATTGCAAAAATCAGGACACTATAAAAGATTGCAAGATATTGGTAGCTAAAAATCAAGTTAATCAAGAGGGTGAAAAGAAGGCATTCAAGCTTGAAAAAGTGAGGATCAAGATGACTCAGATTATTGTCTCTCATGTAATGTGGGATTAGAGGATGGAAAGAATATGTGGTTTCTTGATCAAATAACATGACAAGTCAAAAATATGGTTTCAACAAGTTAGATGATTCCTTCAAAAGCCAAGTGAATTGAGAGATGGAAAGTCCATCCAAGTTGAAGGAAAGGAAGCATGCAAACTCACCTCATGTCAAGGTAAGGGTGAAATAAAGAGAATCCTAATCCTAAGAGTGTGGCTAAATCATTTAAGTATGACTCACATTTTTAGAGCATACAAATTTTATAATCCTACTAGTAAATCCACAATTGTTTCTAGGGATTGTAATTTTTTTGAAAATGAGATGTATGTTGATCATGATCATATTTATAAAAGGGTCATGAGTGAAGGGGGCAATTATTGAAGAATATTTTGAGGGCTTACAAAGTCCTACACAAGTTTTAGTTCAACAAAAACAATACTAGCTCTTCCCAAGAGACTAGTCATCCATCTACATCAACACCAAACAAACACAAGCGTTTGTTGAATCCACATCCAACAAATCAAATGTTGGATCAGAATTATGAGAGAGATCATGCTTATGATGATCAAAAATTTATGTTTGTTTGATGCTTATGATGAAAATACTATGTTTGCATTGTCATCTATGGCTAGTGAACCTAGAAGTATGTAGAAGCTAGTCAAAGGAAAGAATGGGTTGATGCTATGAAAATTGAGATGGATTCAATTGAGAGGAATGATACATGGACTCTTATTTAGCCTCTAATTGATAAATATGTCATTGGAACCAAGTGGGTCTACAAGACCAAAGTTAAGAGTTATTGGTTTCACTAGTTTCTAGATTTATGGGCAATCCATCACTAAAGCATTTGCAAGCAATGAAAAAAATTTTAGATATGTAAGAGGTACTTATAATCATGGTATTCATTTCAGACTAGCAAGTTCATTATGTCTAATTGGATACATAGATTCAGATTGGGGAGGTTCTCTTGATGACATAAGTCTACTTCAAGTTATTGCTTCACATTGGGAAGTGGGTTGGTTTCATGGTCATCAAAAAGAAAAGTTACAGTTGTTTATCCTCTACTGAAGTTGAATATACAACCCTTACATCATCTTGCACACAAGGTATGTGGTTGAGAAGACTCTTAGTTGATTTTAGAGAGGCTCAACTTGAGCCTACACATTTTTTGTGATAACAATAGGGCAATACAATTGTCCAAGAATCTAGTTTTCCATGCTAGAACCAAACATATTGAACTCAAACATCATTTTATCAAAGACTTGGTCAATGATAATCAATTTTTCATTGAGTATGTGAGAAGTGAATATCAATTTGTTAATATTTTCACCAAGGGATTGTTGAAGAAGATTCATGGAAGACTTAAGGAGATGATAGGCATTTTCTGCTCTTTGTGTCAAAAGGGGAGAAATTGAGTATGATGCCAATATATGCACCTGATTAGTTACTGTTAGAATTAGTTTTAATTGTGTTTTTGGTTTTGAGAATATTTTTTGGTTAAGTGTACAATTTTATTTTTAGAAATCTATTTTTAGAATTCTATTTTTAGACTAGAAGTGTCAATTAGAGTGCAGTTCACTAGATGTGCACTTAATTAAATTCAAATCAAGTATCCATTCATCCCCAAGAGGTGGGGTACCATTTCTATGTATATATGACTAATTTTAGTCTTATCTTAGTCCATTTCTATTTTTAGGAGAGGTTGGGGTGCCTAGTTTGACTAGTGTGCATGATGGTTGTGCATGTGTCACTTAAACTAATAATGACTTCTTGCATGTTGACCATATATTATTAGTGGATGATACTTGTCATCTTGAGTCTATTTTTAGTCATCTTTAGTTGACTTTAGTTCATTTAGGAGTTTTAGTTCCTATTATTAATTTTTTACTTGTCATGCAAATTTAGACAAGTTTTGTTGTAATGGCTATATTAGCCTTGTTTCTTGATTAATTGAATAAGCAAAGTGGAGTAAATTTTTCCAAATGTTAATCCTTTTTGCATTGAGTTTATCTCTGATTTTATTTTTAGGTATTTACAAAGAAAACCAACAAGCTTGGGATTCATTATTTGAAGTTATTCAGTGCATATTTTGTCATCAATCTCACTTACAAGAATATTAGTTTAATTGTTAGTTATTTTGGGAATATTGGATGATCACTAACTTCATTTAAAGAGTATTTCAAATCTGACTTGCACTCCTTCCACATCAAAAACCTTCTAAAACATTTGTCAACATACCACACATTTGGAAATCAAGTCATGCAACCGTTGAAAGGGGAAGAAACATGGAAATTCAACCATTACAATTGCCATAATTGTTCTTTATGCCTTCATAGATTTGAAATATATGTATAGTTACATGTTTGTAGCATTAGACAAAAAATAGATGGTAGAAGATGAACAAACATACAACTCCCTCAAGAGTGTGTCATTCACAATACACAAATTATTAAAGCTTTTTGTTCCGGTTCTATTATTTTCTCTATTCTAAATCTTGTTAATATTGCTTTCCACATACCCATTTAACACATCTAAATCCTTATTTAAAGTGTTGTCCCCAAACCTTCAGGGATCCAAATCATTGGTATCGACGTGGTTCAACTTGTGTGTCCCATTAAACGGTCAAAGTATATGGAGCTCGACGTCAAACCACAAGATCCCTCAAATATCTACCATGTCATTTTAAGAGAGTTAAAATGGAGAGCGAGAACAAATCATGAGCTGATGTCCATGCAATGATCAAGAATGAAATCACAAAGGCTATCCAAGAGAAAAGACATTTTTGTCAGATTAGTTCATTGAAGTCCTCGACCAATAGTTCCATCAACTCACTAATTTAGTAAAGCTTTTGGTAGTTGAGTCCCCACTAAGTTTCAAGAAGATTTGGATGTTCCTATGTTTTATGGTAAAATCAATGCAAATGAATCAAATAGTAGAAGATAAACACCCATACATCTCCCTCAAGAATATGTCATGTATAGAACACATAGATAAATAAATGTTTTTTTCTAATACTATCATTTTCTCTATTATGGATATTGTCCATATTACTTCCACGTATGTATATAACCTAAGTCACAAGGTTCGTGTTTTTGTTCGTAAAATCGGGTTAAGTTTAAAAAGATAAAATTTGAAAAAAAAAGTGATTGAATTCGCTAATTTAATTTGTAATTTTTTAATATAACAAATAAATCCTTAAAATAGTAAAAATTACTTATAGATTCGAAATTTATTTAGTAATGTTGACAATTTCAAGAATTTATAAGAAATAAATCTTAAAATCGTCAAAATATTACTTATCAAATATTATAGCATTTAAATACTTAAACATCTAAGCCAATATTTAAATATTAAAATATATTATAATAATGCTAATTTTATTTTATATTATTTATTTTACAATATTTTAAATATGTTCTGAAATATTAAAAATTTAAAAACTACATAACATAATCTCACAAAAACATAACAATAAAAACTTAATTGAAAATGTAATAATAATTTTTTTATCAAAATTTAATAATAATAAATTATTAAAAAGAAAAAACGACTTAATTAAAATATAAATAATAAAAATGCAATAGTAAAGACTTTATTAAATAAAAATTAAAAACTACATAACATAATGTCATAAAAACATAATAATAAAACTTAGTTAAAAATTAATAATAAAAACTTAATTAAAAGATTATAATAAAAACTTAATTAAAAGATTAATAAAAAGTTTATTAATAACTTGATAAAAAAATTAAAAAGAAAAACCATAAAAGCTTAATGATAAAAATGAGGTAGGAAAAACTTTATTAAAATGTAAATAATAAAGAAATTATAAATGTAAAGATAGAACTTTAAAAGTAAAACCTAAAATTTAAACTTTGAATGTTCACGAATAGATAGATAGTAGTAGTAGCTTCAAGCAGAGATAATGACGACAACTACACATATAGTAGCTAAGTGGTTCCTCCCACGTGCCCCCTTCCCGCATAGGCTTCTCCTCAACTCCTCTCATCCACAACAAAGCTCGTTGGGTCCTCAACACGGCCTGGGTTCATGGCACAAGAATAAAGATGCCCTAAACAAGCATATTATAGAATAACATGTACAAGTTTTGGTGTTTTACAGGTGGTTTTAATATTTTCTCATTACCGAATATTAGTGACTTTTATTACGGACCTTTGAAATTTGTCGAATTTCAAAATTTTTGTCTGAAATACGATAGACCCATGACTTAGTATATAACACTCCTAAATCCTCATTTAGAGTGTTCTCCTCGGCCTCCTTGGTTCTATCACCGATTTGATCGTTGTTAGTGAAGAGGGGGACAATTTGTTCATTTCTGGAGGGAGACAAATCTTTGAATAGTTAAAAATCCACACTAGTTTCATCAGAGTGATGTCATGCAACCAAGGGCCTTAATGACTACTCTCAAATGAAAATTTGATTTTTTGGATCACATCTCTGGTCAAATTCTTTCAAGTGTTTACCGAGGATAGCCTAGCTATAAGGGCTAAAAGAAAGTATTAGAATGAGACAAAATCTATAAATACAACCACCATTAACTAATGCAAATGCAAGTATATTTTGAGGACTCTACGATCATTAAGAGTGTATAAGAGAAAGAAAAGGGAGTCGAAAATGATGCCTTATAATCTACAACTAAAGATTGCCCATTGGGCCTTGAGGGAGGAAATGAAAATAATTGATAAGGAAGAAAGATATACTAAAGGTCCTCACTAAGTCCACAATGAGTCAAGCGATTTGGTCGATGGTCATGTCCCCTTTTCCGAATTGAATAAATTAGAGACCCTTGCCTATTCTCAATTTCTCAAAGGCTAAAGGGGGTGATGCAAGGGAAATAAATTAATAATTTAACTTAAGTTGGCCAAAAAGTAACTTTATGTTATAAAAAGGCAACTTATGTTTTATTATTAAAAAGGTGAACATTATTAAAAACAACTCAAAATTAAATTAGAGGGGAAGTTGCTTTATGAGTGTTTTTCTTGAAAAATGTGAAAGAAAAATTATAAAAGTTAGGCGATTGGGATCACTTGAGATCACTTTTCATCATTCTTATTTTGTGAGTTTGAACATTTCGCTTTAGGTTTCAATCTCAAAGGATGAATACCCTCATATGGAGCATCGTAGAGAACAAAACCCTTTAGTGGAAAAGGCTTGGAGATGAAAACCTTCATGTTTTGTGTGGTGGTTCCATCCTAGAACTACATTTGCACTTCAGATCTAGTCTATACAATAAATCAACTTCATCAAATAATCAGTCTAGGTGGAAGTTCCAGATTCTGCGCTAAGACATTAATATTAGGGTTGGTGTCACACTTCTAGAAGCATTTCTAGGGCTGACGTCATATGTCTAGGGACGATATCCATTGGGAGCCGTTTTTCGAGTTAAATTCTCCATTTTCACGTTCAATTATGTCATAACTAATTTATGCATTTTTTGTAATTGAATTATGCCAATATTCCAATCAAATCTCTATTTTCAACTGTTTATCAAAAGAATCAGAGTTTTAGATTTTCAGATTTGAGGGTTTGTTGCAAATATCAGAATTTTTTGTAAAAATGAGAAAATTTCCAAATTATGAAATTTCTCATTTATGTACACCAAAATTTAATATTTTTGGTATAAGGGTTTCCCATAAAATCCATATTGTTCTAATTTGTCCAAAAAATGGACATTCAAGTGGTATCAAAGTGATGATCTTTTCAGCCTGCAGGGTAAGAGATAGAATGGACAAGCATTTGGAAGAGTATCAAAATAACATGCAAGATCTGGTGGCATCAATGAAAATACAATTGGACAAAAAGAGTCAGAAGAAGAAGAATGGCAGCAACAACTCAAAATTGATTATGAGGCCTACTATGAAGAATATTATAATCTAAGCCTGAAATTTCAAGCTGACATGACCCTCTGAGATTTCTATGATTTAAAAAGGAGGCATGATCCAAGAAGAAGAGGAAGAAGGATAACTCAAAATCGTCTGAGCAAGCTTCCCACATATGATGAAAAGTCTAACTTTACCTTTGAAGAATTTTTGAAGATGCTCGAAAAGAAGGAGGAGAAAATTAAAGAAGGAAGAAGAGTAGCTGAAACCAAAACATCAAAAGATTGCTAAGGAAGAAATCATAAAGTAAGAAGAACAATCAAATTCATATCCACAAGACATCATTGAGCAAGAACATGAGGGATCCAACATGCAAGGTAAAGATTTTCTCGATAGAGAAGATGTTTTATTTACTTTTAATGATTGGATTTATGTCAATGAAGTTAAGAAGGAAAAGGCATCACTAATTGAATGCAAAGAGTAGAAGATGGAAATAGATGTGTCAATCCATGAGCTACCCAACAATCTTCCGAAGAGTGAGCCACTACCATATAAGACTAAATTTCAGAATTCCATAATTTCAAAATAATCTCTCAAAAGATCCTACTTCAGCCAACGAGGGTTAAGCACTCTTATAATCTCAGTTCAAGGTATGGGAATGATAAAGCACAAATTTATTTCAGTTTTGCCATCATTCTAAGAAGGGTAAAAGAATGAAGATAGATCCTTTGGCTCAAAATGCATTTTGCATAATGGTATGGAATCCAGGCGATATTTTGAGATCTATAAAGGATAGAATTTCTGATTTCAATATCATTGTTGATAATTCCATCATCCCATACAAATGGATAAGAAATAAATCATAATTGACCTCAGATGATCATAAGGAAAATATTATGAATGATTATAAGATTCAAAGTGGTCGGAACACAAGGGTAAAATGTCTTAGCTACAAGTCATAGATGAGCAACTATAACAACAAAACATTCAGTATCAACAAGGTATGGTTCATGCATGGAAACCACGGACATGTATGCCCAAACAAACAATTATTGTTTTGCAAGTTTGGTTGATTGATCCTCTACTCCATCCTTATCCCAAAGGACCAGATAAAATTGTGTTAGTAAGACTAACTAGAAATCAGATTTCTAATTGGTCCACAAATACATGCGTGTGTCTTTTGGAGGAACCAAAGGAAGCATTCAAGTTATCTACTTGTAAAGAGGAAGTATCGTGGATTACAAGTTATGCTTAAAATAATTATAATGAAGAGACCCTGAGACTCATAAGTCAAATGCAAGGTTCAAAGGCATGTCACCTCACATCCGATAGTGCTCTCAAGGTAAGTGACAATGGAGCAACTCAATTACAAGGTAAGCAGATTCATACATATACCATCTTGGTTGGATTCGGATTTGATGTTTGGATAGAGAGTGCAATTGCCCAAACAATAGTCATATTTGCAAATGCATGTGTCATAATATTTGACATGGTGATTGGTGATAAGTTGAAAATGGTTGTTTTCTATACAAGGTCCATGGTACGTGTTTTCGTGTAAATGTGCAACAGTGGAAATTGACAATTTCCAAGCATGACAACTATACCTCTATGCCGAAATTTTCATGTTTTATCATTCTTAGCACCCTGCTTCAAATCCTTCATCTGGTCCCGCCTATTTGATGTCAAATTAGTCCCACAGTGATTTAGAAAGCCAATTTAACCCCTATCTGGTTTTAGGAAGTTTTAAAAAGATGCTATCTTCTCAAGCAAGATTGGGAAGGGCTATCACCGACCTTCCCAAGACTCGGATCAACCCTCTGGAGTGGAATGGAAGGGCCAAATTCAACATGGAGGTGAATTGACCTTAAAACATCATGAAAATTATTTTGGAAGGTTTGGGAATTTTTAAAGACTTGGAGCGATCGAGTAAAAAAAAAAAGTTCACAAGCCTAGGCAAGACACAAAGCTTAAAATAGCTATTGGGATTCAAAATAATATTCCAAGAGCTCCGATGGAGTTAGAAGTAAAAAAACATCTACAAAAAGAGTATTCCAAGACTCAAGCGCGTAGGATTTTCACCATTTTAATCAGGCAAAGTGGAGTCTCAAATAAAAAATCCAATTTTTCAGGGACCAGATGGATGAATCAAGACATGATACCCACACAATTGGATTCAAAATGACATTTCCAGTTAGGATAATATAAAATTTCACCAATAAATTCCACTAGGAGCTCAAGTTATCATCGTTCCAAGTCACCCTCTCAAAGGTAATTCAAGAGTTAGTCAATTTTCGGGAGAACACGTGTCAACACTAGGATCCTAACATGATTTCATGTCCCTGACTTCCCTGAGGTCAAGTACACCAACCTTGGAAAAATGCACCCAGCCCCCATGTGACCTCTAGGACCCTCACATGACCTCCAGACTTGATGGCAGTTGAACCCCAGTGCATTTTTTGGGAGCATCCATTCCATGCCACCGGATCAGTGCCAAGTGTTAGCTCCAGGACCACCATGGAAATTGATGTCCCTCAGTCCCCGAGGTCGTGAAATCAAACATGAAAAAATTTCCCACCCCCTACAGGGAGTCTTTTGTCATCCATGTGACTCGACTTTCACCCCTAAGTGCATTTTGGAGCATCACCTGTCGTCGCCGATCAAGCACCACATGTCAGCTCCAGAACCAACGTGGAATTTGATGTCACTAACGTCCCTAAGGTCAGGGACATCAATCATGGAAAAATGCACCCATCCCCTATGGGGAGTCTTTTGGTCACCCATGTGACCAATTTCAACCCCCAGTGCTTTAAAGTAGCTTTTTGTCACCTTCATTCCTTGTTGTCGGATCGCCGCCACCTGTCATCCTCTTAACCACCATGGAATTTGATGTCCCTCATGTCCCTGAGGTCAGGGACATCAAGTCATGAAAAATGCGCCCAAGCTTCTCCTTACATGATTTCAAAAATTCAAAAAATATAACTGTCGTTTCAGTGCTTCAAACTATTTCCACTCCCGTGCACAAATTTTCTCCATTCTTCCTCTGCAACTTCTCACCACCATTCCTCCATTTCTAAACCTCAAACCAGACCTACCAAAAGGTACTTCCCTTCACTCCATGAAAGCACGCATGTCCTAGAAGGAAAATTGGAGCAAACACAGAAGGAGAAGCACAGAAAGAAGAAGGAGAAAATAGAGAAAACTCCATGGCCATGAAACGAGAAGTTAAAGAAATCCCCAAACGAATGTGTGAAACAAAAATTTCTATTTTTCTATTCATTCCTCTACCCAAGGCCATCAAGAAGACACCTTCAAACTCTCCTCTCATGCAACAGAGAATCCACAACAAAGAAATCCCACTTCTGGCTCAACAAAGAAAAAAATTTGATTTCTTGTCAAATCATTGGGCGAAATCAAGTAGAATTACACATGAAGCATCAAAATAAGAAACCTATCATGATGAAATTTATTTGTCACAAATGGAGGAGAAAACTAGACCTATAATTTTGGGTTCCATTAGTGGTTGTCGCATCTAGAAGCACTCGCTGTGTCTAAAATTTGAAAGTTTAAAATCTCCTAGACTATTAAGCGAGATAGTCGAAATTTCGGAGGGCGATATTGGGCAAAAATAATATCAAAAACTTTTTCCCGCATCAATCATACCTCCAAAATCCCACTTTCTAAAAATAGTAAGTCTTCTACATAGGGACTGTTATTTCAGAAAGTCAACAACAAAAGAACCTGCGAAGGAGATAGAGATATTGAGGTGCACGACAACTGATAATTCACCGGAACAGACATTTTTGACACTTACTAAAAATAGTAAGTGGTCCCATGGACACCTACTAAAAATAGAAAGTCACACTAAAAGAGCAATTTTGGCACAATGGGACATTCAGAACTTCATCACATCAGAGCTTTCCATGAACGAGGACCATCAAACTTCATCACGGGAAACATCTTCTCCTCTTCTCTCTCTCCTCTCTCTCCCCTAACTTTCTCTCCCTTCAAATGTTCTAATTCTTCGTTGGGGTTTGCACTTTTGATATGTCTTTAAGTCACTTAAAAGTGACTTTAGAAACATAATGTAAATTAAGTCACCTTGATTTTATAAAAGGGACTTAAATATTTTGTAGGAATATGAATAGTCTAAAGTTAGAAATAAGGCATATGGAGGGTTATGAAGATGACGATAAGTCACCTCTCATCCTATAAATTGTAACCCCATTCCCATTTCAAGGGTTGGCCATTAATTTTGTAAGCTCAAGAGTGCATTCTACCTTGAGAGAACAAAGGAGATAGCCAAATTCTTCCTTCCCCCTCTCAATTTCCTCCATTTCTCCACTATGTACAACTTTTGTTTGAGAAATTAATACAAGAAGGATTTTCTAGCTTTCTTTGACTAAGGGATTTCTTGATACTTTGTGTTCATCAAATTTCATTTGGTCTTAATGATTCTTACAAAGTTGTTTCTTCTCATAAATGCATGTGATGATACTTCTAACTAGTGTGTGTAGGAATCTGATTTCCTACCTGCAACATTAGTTCTCCTACCTCTTTCTCACTCCCTTTCCCGCTCTTCAGACAAAGTTTTCCCTACCAAGAAATTGTTAGCTTTGTCATGCAGGTCATGGAGTGCCCCCGTTGATCCCCTACCGAAAGGCCACCACAGAAATCCACATTTTCTCGTGCATGCATATACGGTAGCTTCACCGGTTGGTTAAAGAAACTTAGATTCCCAGAGAATTGGCAAGAAATCCAAAAAAATTTCCACTCGACAAATTTTCTACCAATAGTATGCTAGATAGGAAACAAAATTTTTCTTTCTTATATTGGTTTTGATTCAGTTGTTAATATACCATTCAACAATGGCATGATATTCTCCATATCTAATGAGTTGTATTTGTGTAATTGGTTGTGTTTGCATCATCACGATCCGACATTTGTGGTCAAAGGTCAAGAAGATAAGCCACAAAGTTGCCTACGCATCCTAACATGGGATCCTAGAGATATTTCTAGACATGAGCAAGGTAAACATCACGTTGATATTTAGATTTTTTCGAATAAGTGTATTGTGGTGTTTAGACATTTGTTCCCAAGATCATAGAAGGACAGAATATCAGTACATCACACGATTGGAATCAAGTTGCAATCATGTTCACCTTTCCAAGATATAAAGAGGAGAATTTCCAGTAAGATGATAATCACATTGATGGGAATTCCATATCTCCTTGTGAGATCTTTCATTACAACATTTTACACACTTAGAAGAAGAATCCATATGCCTCGAAAAGCATAGGGCATATAGATTCTTTAATTCAAGCTCAAAATTATTTTTGCATATGGGATCCGGGTGACTTTTTAGGTACAAAATAATAAAGGCTTTAATGTGACCCCCTCTATCACACTATGTCACCGTATAGTGATAAGAGGTTGGGACCGATATCTCATCTAGTCTAGTTTGCCATATAGTGAGTTCTCGTATTGTAGGGTATATGGTATTTCTCTGGGTGGCTATATGTCCCAACCAAAAGGTATTATACTAAAGGAGATTCTAGATCGGAATTATTCGATTTACTCTCCGACCTTTATCTCAATCCTATTGATGAGGGGAGACATCAAAATAATAAGGAAAAATACCTTGGATTTACGACGATTTAATGAAAAGAATGATCTATGGATAGAGTTGGAACACACCAACCTCCACTCTCTAATGAGTCTCCCAGACGGTCGTGTGAGAGATCTCAAGAGTGATGAGGTTATCTCTATTGATCCCATAGTGAGAAAGGGCCAATATTTTGGGTGTGTGCTTTTTTTTGGGGGAATTGGTCCTTAACTTATCGATTCTAAAAAAATAGTTCATTGCACGAGTATTAAATACCAATCTCGAGATTCGAATGTATATGTATACATATTATTAAGTAATAAATACTTATTCATTCACACACCCTTATATATTGTATATGATGGACCCATAGATCTATGGTCTCCCATATAGTTAGATAGGGCATGACAATATATCGTATATATAAAGAGGGAAGACCCCCCTCTCTATATATGGGTTTTCCCTAGTAGATTAGGAGAGTGTGTACTATTCGGGCCATAACGAATAGGAGTTAGCCGGGCACGATCACTGATCGGTAGAGCCGTGTACCATCCGGGCCATTCCATAACAAAGAGTTAGCATTGCCGTAGTGATAGCCACTTTTCAATGTTATATAGTTCCCCTTGTCACACTATGGGGCGTGGTGGGCCAGCCACCATAGTGTGAAAGTGGGAAGTAGGTGTCTATATCACTATTTATATTTGGTGGTCATTGGTTTCAGGGTCCTAGAGAGAGCCCCATCCCCCCACCCCGAACTATAGATTTGTATGCTTGATATGAAAGATAGATATTCTTATGCAGTCCATACCAAATAGAGTAGTGTTTCTTTGGCTGGATAGAGAACAAGAAAAAGAAACACTAAGGGTGCCAAAGACTATGGCCTTGATAGAGTTCTCTATTTGGGGGCTCTATATCCCTAAAAATCAAAGCCAAAGAAAAGGGCATGTAGGCACAATAATTTTACTAAAATCTTTAATTCGCGGTTCATTATCATTTAAAAACTCCCTGAATTTCAGGAATTTATTATAAAGGACAAAAAATTCTTTATGAGGAATTTCTTCATCAGGAATATTTATATATCCATCAATAGTATCTTTATAAGGATAAGGAAGATCTTCATAAGAAATCTCTTCAGGAATATCTATAGAGATTATAGAATCTGGAAGTTTTTTCGATCTCATTAGAAAAAATCGCTCACAAAGCAAAGCCTGTGACCACAACTGATGGCCTCACCATCCCATGTACCAAGAGGATTCAACAACTTAACTTTATCTTGGAGAGAATTTTTCATAGAACGTGGGCAACCCATTGTTTGGATGAAGGTGTTGAGGATATCTCAACAATTTCTAATGCAACAAAGGAAGGTGAACACTTTGATTACAGCCCAAGCTACATATAGGTTGGCCACCCTTGGTTGTGTGAAGGAGAATTCACAAAGGTTGGGATACTACAAAATGATTTATAATTCAACATTCTGAATTAGGCATTTGGAGTCGACACACACTTACACACAAGGTATGCAATGATTCCTACATCATGGGTTTAAGTGAGAAGCTAAAATCCATGGATGAGAGACATTTTATTGAGGCTTCAAATGATGTCAGTTCAGATTATGAAAGGAATTTTCCAATCCAAGAAACATATCAAATTGACTTTCAGAAGGATTATACTGATAAGCATGCACTTGAAAAGAGTATTTTAGTGGAGGTAGGTGTTGAGTTCACAAATTCAGCGATTGGTTACATTCTACAACATGGTTCTTGGGATGATGTATTGAGACATTTCAAAGCTTCAATGCCAAAAAGCTAAGTTGAAACATGATCAGAAACAATGTGGCAATGCATATGAGAAAGGTGCCAATGAATGTGAAAATTGGGAAAAGCTCTTTGACACTAGAGATAAACTAGCTTCTCATCCTTTTGTATATCTCATGGAAGTTTATACTAAGGCTGGGCAGCCCATGAATTCTTTGGAGATTTTCCAAGAAATGCAAAAGAAAGGAGTTCCTATGAGTGTGATTGCTTATGAGAAAATTATACAGGTATTGTCAAATTCTCAAGGAAAATGGAATTCAAGCCTAGAAGAAGGGATAGCTGATATGGCTGTAAGTTTGTTTGCAGTAGGCATTTGTGCCCGTAACATAAAAATAAAGATTAAGCTCTATAGAATTGCTACAACCCAATTCTAGAGGTAATTTCCAAGTGCAATTATATGAATTTGGAAGTCATTCTAACTTCATGAGTGTTGATTTACAGTTCGGTTTCAAATTCTCTAAGGCAACCAAAAATTGCAAACAAAAAGCACCTAATGTAGGTAATGAGAGTGCACTATCAAAGGGGCCATTATGGGTAACATGCAGCAAAACCCAATGTTTTAGAAGTCCAAGAGGAATAATTTCATGCTAGTTCTTAGTCAAACAACCTGATGAAGCAAAGTTTATTCAGAACATGGGATTACAACTTCCCAAGGATGAATTGGGATCCGGTATTACAAAGATGGCCATTTGGGCACATGTCCTGATGTCCCTATTACTGATATGCCCATGATATAAAAAAACGTGGTAGTGCAAGCCTACCTCACTATAATAACAAAGTCAAAATTGAATGAGCTCAAGAAAGAAAGAGTTTGAAAAAAATGAGTCTTCAGGGACACCACAAGAACAACAAGTTATAATAGGAATGCAAGTAGAAGTGGGCCCACATGCTCCGAGAATCCTTTGGGAGCCTATTGATATGAGCCTTGAGAAAGGGGGAGATGATTCTAAATACATTGTAGTAGTTGACCCTAAATTTGAGAAAAGGGTGGTTACAATCTTTGATGAAGATGAATTGGATGAACATAGGGTCAAAGAAAAAAAGAGATCTGAAAGAACCCAAATTACTTTCAAAATTAAAAATATACTTTTGTAAGCTAATTGGCAGGTAGCCAAGAAGATAAAAGAAAAGCAGCTAGAAGAGGTTTAACCATTGGCAGACTATTCAGCCACTATGATGGAAGACACTGCAAAGTCAACCAATGTTGTTCCAACTTCCAAAACACAATGAGGCTCGCTTGATGGTGTTAATCCTAAGAAAGCAAGGAAAATCATAAAGGAGTGTGGTATTATGATTTTCCTAGATGGGTTCTAGAAAAGTCCTTATTTATGCAAGAATTGATGATGGATGAGGACCCCTCTAGGATTCTACATATGAATAAATCATCAAAGAAAATTTTCTCAATGGTTCCATTCAATGTTGAGATGTGAGTCCTAGCTGAATAGACTATGGCACCCATGACTAAAAATCCGATGTGGCAGATGAAGAAAGAGGACTTTCAAGGGTCTTTGCAGATTATTAAAGGTGGGACAGATCTTTTGCGCAAGCCAAAGATCTCAGCAAGGTAACCTAAGTAGTTGGCTTCAACGGCCAATGTCAAATACTTTGAATAAAAGCCTAATAAGATAGAAGAAGATTATGAGAAGATGAAGAATAAAAATTTAAGGTTAAGCACAATCTTGAAGGAAAATTGAACTCAACAACATTTAGCAGAGCATCTCAAGACATGAAACAAAAGAAAAGAGTCCTACACCTTTAATTTCACCAAAGAAATGTTCAAGTTATAACTATAGATGCAAAAATTTGTAGGATAAGTTGAAACAAGCAAAAGAATAAGCCCTACAAGCCAAAAGATATAAAATAGTAATCGAATTATACTACAGGGAAAACAATGTTGCACTTTCAAAACCTACTATAGATGATATTCACAAGCTCTCTAAAACTACAAGGACCAACATGAAATAAACAAGGAACATCATCTGGATTAGTAGAAATTGTTAAAAATAAAAAGGAACCCAACTCTAAGGTTTTGATTGATTAATATTCCATGGTGACTACTATCATAAGATACTGGTATGGCACCCCAGGTGCTTGAAACGCTTTATAGAGCATCGCGGGAGTGGGAGCGGTGACAAGAGCGGCTTGTAGGGTGAAAAGCCACTTGTGTGCCATAACGGGTAATGGTATAAGAGTATGCAAGGGGAGGAATAATGTTGGGGTGCCAAAAGCAAATGTTATGGAATATATCAAAGCTGAAGAAGATGCAAAGGAAAATGTGGCTATGAGAGTGGGTCATCCATTGGCCAAAAGAGGAGGTTCATCTCGTTCAGCGAGGCCTCCTGTTGCCCCATCACCTAGTGGATCCCCAATTGTGGCCATGCCACATCCATTTGTGGTTCCTACGTCCACATAGATGAGGATGTTTCCCTTACACGAAAGAAAGAGAAGACAAGAGGGCCATCGGAAAAGGCCTTAAGAATGAGAGCATGGATATTGGGATGAACACATTGCAAAGGTGTGTATATACTAATGGGCTTTCTTTTAATGTTGTGAGATCACCTTATTGGCATGAGATGGTGAAAGCCATCAATGAGGCACCAAAAGGGTATAAATCACTAGGATATGAGAAGACCCACACCACCCTTTTGGATAAACAAAAAAATATGTGGAAACCTCTTGCAATCAATTAGGAACTCATGCGCCAAAACATGTGTGTCCATTCTTTCTGATGGATGGAAAGATGCAAGAAACCGCCCTTTAATCAATGTGATTGGAGTATGCCCTAAGGGGGAAATGTTTTTGAAAGCGGTTGATTGTGAGGGGCAAGTGAAGGATGCTCAATTCATAGCCAACATCCTCTTTGAGTCCATTGAGAAGTGGGGCCTCAAAATGTTGTCCAAGTCATAACGGACAACGCCAAAAATTGCAAAGCTGCGGGGATGCTATTTGAGGCACGGTATGGGCATATTTTTTGGACACCATGTGTCGTGCATTCATTGAATTTAATGCTAAAGAAGATTGGAAGAAAAATAGAGTGGATCCAACAAGTGTATGCAGAAGTTGAAGAGATCCAAATGTTTGTCACCAACCACCACATGTCACAGGGCATTTTTAGATCATTCTCGCAGTTGGAGATATTGAAGGTAAAGAAAATATTTCTTTATTTTTTTAATTTAAAATTTAAATATAAGTTTTTTAGTATTATTTTAGTTTTCAATTTTATTTTTAATTTTTATTTCATTTTGTTCCTCTTTATTAGGTTGTTTGAGACTCGGTTTGCATCACACACAATCATCTTGAGACGACTTGTGAAGGTGCGAGAGGCACTCATGAGGATGGTAACCTCCAATCTTTGGTCTATATGGAGGCAATCAAACACTCAACGGGCTCAAAAAGTGAAGAACATGATCTTAGAGGACCCTTGGTGGGATAGTGGGAATATCTGTTGAGTTTTACAGAGCCCATTATGAGCATGATCCGGTTTACTGACACGGATCAGCCATGTCTAGGAGAGATATATGACGGCATTGACTCAATGATTGAGAAGATAAAAGCCATCATAAATGCAAAAGAACAAGATCCCGAGGAAATATTTTTCAAACAAGTGAAGTCAATCCTCATTGAGCGATGGAACAAAATGACCACCCCATTACATCTACTAGATTTTGCATTGACTCCTAGATTTTATAGACACAGAGATCCTTTCCTTGCCAGGGAGGGTAGCACCATACAGGGATGTGAAAGTTAGTGAGGGATATATGACGGCATTGGCTAGGCTCTTCCCTGATCCTGAGGCCCAAGACCAGGTTATGGTAGAGTAGTGGGATGGTCATTTTGTTCATAGCGAAACCGGGTCATAGCCTTCTCGCTCTTTGGAGCAAATACAAGATGGATGCTCATATGTGGTGGTACCTCATGGTCATGCATCGAGTTTACTTGCAGCCTCTTGCAATCAAGGTCTTGGCACAAGTAAGTTTTTAATTTTTTTATTCTCTTTTTTTTTTGTTTTAACTTTTAGTTTTTTAAAATTTAAGTTTAAGTGTTTAAGTTTGAATTTGAACTTTGCATTGACTTTGAAGTTTGGGTTGCCTTAATAGGTTACAATTTCATCTTCCTCTGAGTACAACTGGAGTACATATAGTTTCATCCACTCACAGAAGCGCAACAGATTGGGGGCTAAAAGGGCTGAAGATTTGGTATACATACATTCCAACTTGCGCCTTTTATCCCACAAGCAGCCAGAGTACAAGGAAGGGTCAACAAACATTGGGACATTGATCCAGAGATAGTTGACTTGGATGCTTCCATTTCCCACCATGGAGCATATGATGATGAGGGGAGTTCTGTGGCACCACGAGACCTACATGCACAAGGGGGTGCAACTGGCAGTGGCCCTAGTGCGAGTGGTTCGAGCCCATGTGGTTCTAATGAACCACGTAATGATGATGATGTAGCTGATCTTGATCCTCTTGATGAAGAGGAATATGATGAATATTAACAATGAAAGATAGTTTGAACTTTGAATATTGATCTATGATTGAATTTAATATATCATGAGATTCATGACATTCACATTGTGTTTGATTTAAGTATTTTAATTTAATTTAACTTTTAAGCTTTTAAGTTTCTAAGTTTTATCGGTATCCTAGATTTATTGTTGTGGTTATTCACTTATTTAGCTTATAACTTATCATTCATATGCATACTATGTGATTAATAATTAAATTCCTCTTTAGGAGGCTGAAATTTATATATTTTTTAATTTTTATATAGTTTTTGTATTGTCGTATCCTACGCCATATCCGGGTCATTTTTTTTTACCTTTTCGCGTGTATCGGATACTCTATACCCACTCCTATATCCAAATCATTTTGGCTACTTAGCTACCATCAAATGCAATGTTGAAATTAGGGAAGATGGAGAGCTTGAGGAGAAGGGACATTTTGGTGTAGAGGCCCTTAATAAGTTGGTTACAGATATAACAAAAGCCACTAATATATTTTTGTAGAATTTATAGAGATAAGAAAAGGTTCAATCAAAATTTACCAAAAAAAACTCCTAAGTTATCTTAGGAATGTTGTGGACAATGGGATTTCCATCGCCATTCATTCTATGGAAACAATTTGAAAATAAGGTAGAATGGAAATTGGCTATTCCCAAAATTTGGACATTTTGGAAACTTTTGAGATGACTAAAGACAAATCAAACCCCCACTAAGAAATTAGAAGTTGTTATTGGCTCACAATAGAGCTATTGAGATGCATAATGCATTATAATGAATGGAGGGATTTGATAGGGTATTAATTTTGAAGAGGATCAATCATGCTTGTAAATATAACAAGATGGCATGAAAGAAGAGCCATAATTCAACTTCCTAATGAGGACACATGGGAAAAGTAATTTCCCAATTTGGAACAAATTAATAGGCCTCTTGACCATTCTCTTTCCCTCATCTCTTTATTCCCCATTCTTTATTCTCTAATGTTTGGAATATGTTGTGCTCTGCAAAGGCATATCAAACATGTATGTTGATTCTAAGCCACACCGCTAATTCCATAACTACAGGGATCATGCAAACCACTCATTTCTTCGGTTGTGAAACATGATATCTTCGAGAAGTGGGTTCTACTAATAGAACAAAGGAGATATTTTCTGAAATGATATGTCCATCACATGTCATAGTTGAAATGTGCATCATGGAATATAATTGACCACCTTTCAAAATATGGTATCTTTTCACATGGACGGATCAAAGGCAAGTAACACAAGAGAATAAATCTCTTCAAGCATGAAAGGCTACAAAATAGTTTTCTCTCCCTTTCTGAACAAGGTTGATCAAGCATAACGGAAAATCTTCTATCCCTCCTTTCTCATCTTTTAAAAATAAAAATTGGTGAGTCTTTGTCCCAAGAAGTTGTGTGAATCTTAAAAGAACTTTTGGTGTTGTGTCATAAAACCTTCCATGACATAAGGTTTTATGTCTTTTTTCTTGATTCTTGTGAAAATTATATTGTTTGTTATGCCAAGGGAGAAGGTGGGTCCTCTAAGAAGTTGTCACTAGGGTGTTTAGGCATTAGAATTTTCATTAGGTCACAAAGCTTTGAAGCTTGATGTATAATCCAAACCTTATAGGAGGTGAGTTCATAATACCCTTATGAAACAATAATGTCCATTTTGTAATTCTTTCCCTTTAGTGCATGTTGATTGCCATATAATCACTTATGTTTAACTTTGATATGAATTTTGAGATACATCAATTGGTGATAAATAAATGTTAATGTTAAACAATTTTATTCATCATCTATGTTTTCAAATTTATGTTCATTTCATTTAATTTTTACAAATTCAAAGCCCAATAAATGAAGGCCCGACATTACGTAATCAAGTCGGCCTTTATATTATAATCTTCACATTAATATGTAATGTACAATTTTTTTATTCATCGCAAAACTCAAGAAGTTATCATGTGTATTGTAATTTGGCCTATACTCATTAGATATGTGTTCCATCCATTTTACTTTAAATCAAGAAATTCTGAGTCATGGAGATCTTTTACAAATTTGTTTATGAGACAACTCTTGTCTAATGTATGTATGCAAATGTGTGTCTAGTTCATTACTAACAATAATTGGGTGGATACTGGGTAGGCACGAAGGATTGTTTTGCCATCAAAATTCAGGACATCGTGCTTAATATGAGTCTTTGAGTGTTAGGGAAGCTTCCATGGTCATGGGGAGCAAGAAGTGAAGAGAGATAACTAGTTCTCAACAATTTTCTTCCTCCATTTGAACCTTGCCTTGAGTCAACCTGAATCACATGTATAATCGTAAAAATCTCAAGCTATGGTCCTTTTCCAGAACCAACAAGGACGTTCCTCTTTTAGCTTGTGCCCGTTTTTAGTTTTATAGTGTTTATACTTTTGAAATAATCACGAGCTGCCCAAAATCAAAATTTTAAATTCCTTGCCAAATTAATTCCTCGAGTGTTGTCTTTGTTGAAAATATTCATAGAGAAAACCTGACAACACAAGTAAAATTTTTTCATAATCATAAAACCTAGAATAAGGCTATAGCTCTAATACCCAAAAAAATCATAAACGAGACCATTGGCTAGATATGCAACTGCCAGATTCCAAACATATTGTTTAATTTTTTGTTGGATTTTCCCATAGGTAGCTATTTCTCCATCCTATAAAGCTTTGGAAACTTCATCTTTGGGGATGAAAACTTTAACAAATGTTTCCAAGACTCTATGAGCATTTCCAAATGTTGTTTCATAGAATCGAAAACAAAAAGGATGTTTTGATTTTAATTTTTGTTAAGGATTTTAAACTGTTTCCAACAATAATCTGCCATTTGTTCCCCATTTTCATGTCATCTTTATATAACACACCGATGTTTCGCCATTTCCTTTTAAAAACCATGATACTCTAGTTATAAATGATTCCGTATCCGTTTGATTCTTGCAACACAAATTTTCTGATAAAGGACATACAAAAAAAAATCATGAATCAAAACTCAACATTGGTTTTCACTGATATCTTTGTGATAGTTGGCAAAATCTATGACACTAAGGCAATCATACAAGCTAGTAGTGGATTTTTTTATTTTTTAAACTTAGGAATTTTTGATATTTTATTTTAAGCATAGTCACCACGAGATGTAAGAAATGTGCATGGGACGGGGACACCATTTTAAAATAGGGAGTGAGAGTACATAGAATAATATACCCATATTACATATAAATATTGTCACAGATGTTTTTATCTCTGACTAATTTTGAGTTAGTGAGGGAGGAGAAGTCACAACACATTATCCTCTTATTTCCTTGATGAACAATTAAAGGAAGGTTATTCAGACTTCTTCCAAATGCTTATTAACTGTAATCGATGGTTGATGCATTGGAAAAGTAGGGTTTTTCCCATGTGCATCATGCCCTCCTTTGATCATCCAAGTCATCTAAGGTTACAAAAAGGAAACGTGTTGGTGTGAAGATTATAATCTATTGATGAGCCAACAAATCTGAATGCATGAAATATGTTAGATGCATGGATGTCGATGGAGGACAACTAGAAGAGATGGCAATTTCATAATCGATTATCTTAGTGGTGCAAGGAGATGGTAGATACACAAGCAAGTATGGATCACAATACTCAATACATGATCCATAATGCAATACAATTTTGAGGTGGCATAAGGACCATCATATGAAGACAAATGTTTTTGACATCTCATTTCCTTGAAGCTTAATTAATTGATTACCTCCGACTTACATATGGAAACACTTTTAGCATAATCAAGGGTTGAGGCATTGATAAAAGAGGGATTTTTTTCCACGTGCATCATGTCCTCCTTCGATTTTATATGTCATCCTATGTTACAAAAAGGGAACGTGTGAATTTGAAGATTATAATTCAATGGATCAATTGGAAGATTATGATTTGAAAATTTAGTTTGAAGATTACAATCTATTGATGAGGCAAAAATTTGAATGCATGGAATTTAGACTGCATCGATGTAGATGGAGGATAGGTTGAATAATAATGAGATGACGAAAATCTAGGTTTTAGGCATTAGGACATGAGTAGCCAACATCATATAGTTGTTTAGAGATTGGACCAATGAAATGTTTAAATATCACATATAATGTGAAATGGTGGAGCATACAGCCAAAGGAAGATGAAAATTCGAGTAATCCTCTCAATTTGGAAGTACAAGTAGATCCTAGATGCAATTGTTCAATACATATCACAATACTGAAACATGATCCATAATGTATTATAATGTCGAGTTGGTTGCTAGGATCAGCAATACAAAGACATATGCTTGCACGATTCTAAAACCATATGTAAATCCAATATAGATCGAATTTGATAGTTCTAGTCGAACTTGGTGAAAGTGCAATATTTAACGATAACCCGGATCCAAATGAAGCTAGAGATGATGCATTCACTTTACAAAGGGTCTACAAAGGAGAATGAGCCATGAAATATAAAAAATGGTGTACTCGGAGGTGGAATGAGGAATGTGAGAGTCTTCAGTCCAAATCAGGATCTCGCTCTTTCCTAAATGACAACTCCTCTAATACTATTCACAAAGAGAATACAAATGTGTGAGGATAGTTTTCCTACCTTCTCCTTTTTAGTCATATCACAAAGAGAAATTCAATTTCGCATGAAATTTTCTATTTCATAGTATTTCTAATCTAACATGTTAGTGGGAAGCTTCCAACTTTATGGAGATCAAGCCCAACCATGTAACAGGGGTTTGATAAAATTCACATGGAAATCCATCAATGCCAAGAGATTTTTTGGTGGCCATCTGCATAGTGGATTCCTTGATATTATTCACAATAATGAGTCTTTCATAGGCCATTATCTAATTTTCTAAAATATTACAAAGGAAAACTTGGAGGAATTGAGCAAGAGTGTTATCCCTAATAGGGAAGAGTCTTGAGTAGTCAAAATACTAGTGTAATGGTGAAAAAGACACCTAAAATCTCAAGTAATTTATTAACTCTACAAGTATAATCCTTAATCACTTTAATTTTAATAGCACCCTATTTCTAATGGAGTAGAGAAATAATTTTTTTGGTGGCTCTATCCCTACTTTTAACCAAAGAATACGATCTTGGAGTTAAGGAATACAAGCTTTGTATACCTCCTCCACCTTAAGCTCATGTTTCCATAAGGTAGCTTGAGTTTGAAGTTGGAGATTGAATGGTGAATAATATAGAGCATGAAATACTTTTTGGAATTCAAATTAGGATGCATCATGTGCACATTGTTTGTACATAGTAACTTGGTTACAATCTGTTATGAGAAAGGTGGTGTTGTGGGAAAGGGTGCCAGCCACTAGTTGATCCAACCCGAGTTACCATTAGAGAAGAGGAATAAGTTACAAACCTTTGCAATATGTCCCATAATATTCTCATGACTAAGATGATTCGCATTGTAATAAAATTGGGATTTATGATTCTTGGGCCGAGTGGTGGTTTATTCAATACATAATCGAATAGGAGAGTCATATGATAGAATAACCCCCTCAATGAAAGATACAAGGAGACCGTTATCAAATGATAAGGAAAAATATCTTTCTCAATCAATAACAAACAATCCATACTCTTAACTATCTTTTCTTGACCCTCACCGAAGATGGACCAAGTGAACCAAGAAGGGGCAAAAGAATAATTTCGATGGTGGTTAGGATCATAAAGCCTCGCCTTACACATATAATACTAAGCTTCCTTTCTCCTGGTGCACCGCAGTGTATTGGGAGATGGCTTGCTTTGTTCTCATAGGAATACACCATGTTGAAATCCACATAGATAATTGAATGAGAATCAAGAAGTAAATATTCCTTCCATCTCCAAAGTGGGGCTCATTCCACCGCATCATTGGAAGCATAAATATTGACAAGCCCAAGAATATGGATTTTAAAATCAAAGAGGGTCCACATGACCTAACGAGTAGGGTCCAAATTCTAAGAAATAATGTTCTAAGAGAGATCCAATGAAAGCAATGCGATAATGCCTCCTTTATTGGGGCCATGTTTGGACATAAGAAAAATGGTGCCTTGCCACATAATGTAGACCAAATATTAGAGGAGAAAACCCGTGATTTTAACTTTTCGTAAAAAATAATTTGAATGTTTGGGAAATACTGAAAATTTTCCCTAACCATATGCTCGCATGTTGGTTTAGTAAGATATTGAACATTCTAATAATGTACAATCATTGAATATACTTAAGGTGCATATTGTATCCCTTATCTAGGTCTTCGAGGGTTACATTTGCTTATGAGCAAAGGCACTATTCCACTTTAGAAAATCAACAAACTACATAGTACACCATTCTATTTGAACAAATTCCTCTTGTCCATAGGGGAAAGGGGATGTGAGACTCATGAAGGATAGTTTTATAGTCGGAAGATAATGATATAGACAACAACCCAAGTGGTAATTTAGTGGGCAACTTCCAGAGTCATAACTTTTGCACCGTAACTCCAATTGACTTCTGCTCAAAATGCTTCAAAATCTTGGAACATGTAGAAAATGGTGAAATGGTTTTAAATTTAGTTTAGTAAAGTTTGACCCCTAAAATACACTTCTAAAGGCCTCAAATTTGTAATTTTTGTAGTGTTGTCTAAAAATAGTAATTTCGTGAAATTTTTGCATATGTAATTCATGGAAGGTGAACCACCTTGCCTCCCTCAAGATTTGTGACCTTACACATTATTCTATATGTCTCTTGATATTTCTAAAAGTATTATATTAGTAGATGTAAACCATAAGGGGAAGACATACATCTCTTTACAGAGATAGCTATTGCAATCACAATTTTCTCCGAGCAATATACATCTATTTTTAGAGATAGTTTTTGTTTACATGTGACACAATTGTTATTGTGTCCTTTAATCCCAAAACCCCTGAGTTTTGGATCAGATACTAAGTTATCAAAATAATCCTAAGGGTTTGAATCTTATTGAGGTTTTCATGATTGTGAGAGAGTAGCATTTTGGCTTAGAAGGGGAAAATGGTAGAGATGGCTTGTGGGGGCATGAGGGATAGAAGGTGGAATATGTTTTGGTGGTTGGTTTACTACTATTATTAGAGAAGGCCTTCCAAACCCAATTTTGGGTCTTTACACAACGTTGGGTGGCTTTGTGGTGCCCCAGAGGCCATTGAATTTTTCTTTCTATCCATAACAAAGTCCTTTGTGGCTATGATTACAAGTCTTCCATTGTTGGCCATTCCATAATCATATGACTGGAGGATTGAGAGTAGAAGCATATTTCCATAAGGTCATGTAAAGTACCCACTATGAATAGCAAGTTTTTTTGACCTAAATAATAATAGTTTCCTTCATCTCTTTGGATGAGTAAATTTCCACACAAATCATCTTTTGAGGGTGGGTTGCATCAAATTTCGGTTGTTTAGAAATAAAATTATGCACTTTAGACATTATTTAGCCTAGTATTATACTTTCGTACTATTTAGAAGGTTCTCAAGTGAATAAAGTACTAATTAATCCCACCTTTTGGCCATCTTTATTTTATATTTTATTTCATCATTCTCGCATATTTTCTTGCACTTATCCATCCATTTCGCAATCGCCCCATCATTCTAGCCCAAAATAAGGGTGCCTCTACTTGTACTAGGGCACCTCAAGGGCACCTTTGTCCCACTGGTGCCCCGATCTATACACTTCCTTTCCCGCTTCTTTTTGGGACATATCTAGCCATTTTTTATCCTTATCCTTTTTCATATGGCCTTGTCACGGATTAATTACAAAATTAAGCTTGAGAACCCTATAAATATAAAGTTATAAGACCATAATGAGGGTCCTAACGATCACACACTACTATCACTCCATCTAGAGTTGCATCCATTGCATCACTTGCATCCACATAGTGTCATGTAACAAGGCTAGGAGATCTGCATCACACACATTGCATAGGGGAGGGATTCTATTCTATTCCTTGGACACATGTTATTTACATTTCCTAAAGTTGTTATTTCTCGCTACTTCACAAAGTGTGATTGACATGAGAGCACCTAGGGCACAACATGCACACACTCACCAAAACTACATCCGGGTCCGAAATGTAGTGCAACACTCAATGATAAGACCACTAGTTTTGCGGCTAAGGTCAGTCCAACCCATTTATTTGCATCTTTATTTTTTCTAAGGTTTGATACTTACTTTTGTATTACAGGTTATTATACAACTCATCCGACAAATCTAGTGTGATAGATAGGCAAGGATCTAAATCGACTTGGACACAATACTGAGACGCCAAGCTTTTACGCAAATCATAAAGCACCCAAACTACATACCAAGGTGCCCCAAGATTCCCTCCCATGTGCCTCAATCATTTCATATGATCTAGATCTGGGTCTTTACAGTGGTCCCCGAGTGATCGTTTACACTTTCATATTTTATTTCCGATCTGCGATACTATGTGATAGTCTCTTCGAATTAGCTTCGCTTGTAGTATGGTGAGTGTCTCCCATGTGCATGTGAACGCCATCACCATCTCTGAACCCAACCCATAATGTATGGCTCATCGAGATCTCGTGGATCACAATGTTCCCAACATGGCGCCCCTATGGCGATATGATCCCGTGCCCATATCTTAAGTAAACATGCTAGACCCACGGTTTTGGACCACGGTGAGCTATCGGTGCAAATTTGTGTACAAATGTGCTAGTGACACTTTGCCCCAACAATAGACCTCTCGTAGATAAGTCTATGTATCACTCCAATAAATCCCAAAGAAAAATGAGGGTCACTTGTCTTAGAAGTAATATGTCGCTGATAAGAGACATGAGATATATCGCTTACCCGTGCAAGCCATTGATCCGTGAAACACATGTCAACCGACATACCCCGGATGAGGTATGTCTACTACTCTAAACATCTCAGAAATACTCAAGATTACGGTCATGGTGGCTATCATAAGTCACCAATCGACTGACCTGAATTCCAGATACTTCAAAATGCACCAAACATTCTCCAATGTGACACTCATCTCGGCCTCTTCGGAAGGTGAAATTTATGACTCTCATTACGCCATCTCTTAGCTAAGGTTATAAGAAGGTTGTGGTCTAGATTTATCTGTGGCATGCAAGCCACATGTGAAAGACTCACATATCCAGATGTAATCTCCAAATAGATGAGATCCCATCATGAAAATGTGGCCTCATAGGCCCAGAGCCTCCCATGTCCCTCTCGTGTCTCCAATCAATGTAGAACAATCTGTAAATGGGGTAAAATTCTCATCATCAACATTTTCTTCTATCAAACATCATTAAGTTTTTCTATTCATCATCTAAGTTTTCCTAAAACTTCCTCAATTCTTCTAAGACCATACAAATTGGCCCCTCCGTGCAACACACCCATTTTGACACTAGCGCACCCCAATACTAGTGCCCCCCTTCGCACATCAAAGATATGAATTTTCATGTAAGCGTACCCCTATCCCCTCCTAAACCCCTAGCTCATGCCAGTGCATCTATCTTGACACTGACACACTCATTTTTGTGGTTACACGTCCACGTTGGTGTTTTCCATGCAGACGTGGCTAGCCCAATATTTTATCACACCAAAGGCATGCATTTTCACGCATACATAGATACATATGTGTAATTTAACACCAATGATCCCCTAATAATGCCTACGCACCCCAAGGGTTGTGCTGGCGTGCATTTCTATACCTACAAAAATACTAATAGATGAAGCTTAAATTCAAAATTTTTACTTTACATGCCTAATCCGTGATATCTAAAAAGATGTTAGAGCATGAAATAATTTTTAAAATTACTAATCAAAAGGGTTATCTATGTGTCAATCCCTAGTCTACCTTGTATCCCCTCATAGCATATTTCATGTGTGATCCAATGTACTAGGATGTTTATCCCTGTCTGTACAAGAAAACTCCTTAAGCTTACACATCTCTCAATTCATATCTCTTTGTCCCATTTGGAAATTAACAACATAAATATATCTATTTCCAAAGAATCATTTGGGAAAACAAGAATAAGAACACTGACAATATTATCCCTTAAATGTCCCATACCACCTGTCCATGTTAATGCTAGAAGGGTTCTATTCTAGTTTGTTTATTCACTAAAAATAAAACACAAAACCATGAGTAGGACACACACAATCACAAACTTCTTAGGTTTCCCATACCACCTAAGGAGATCATTATTGTAAGATCCTAAACCTAGTCTATTGTCCAAGCATGGGACTATAAGTTTCCATAAAAGCATTATTTACATCATTCTTTAGTTATATAGGTTTCTAGTTTCCAAAATGATTTATACATGTTCACTAATGATATATAAAATAATTCCTTTAATATTTTACTAAATCATAATGCAAAAGACAATCATTATGATCTCATTATCCTCTAAGCTCCCTAGGTTGCATTCGTGATATATACCATTATCATCATTCGTGATCTTGGTTTCCTACATACGTATATATAATTCTACCAGCAAACAAGTGGACCAAAATGTCAAAACAACCATTAGCATAACATGAGGAAAAAGATAATAAACATAATTGTTCTAAATAGAACATAATGGAAATAAATAAGCAAAGAGAACAACAAAACATCTTGTCCTCAACATAAGAAAACAAAAAATACATCAAGACAATAACAAATGTCTAATAGACATACTGCATGACATCCAACTTCATTTTAGTCATTGTGGTTTCCTAATCCTACATAATACTAGGTAAACTTACACCCATATATTTTTAATGACATTAATGGTGTCTATAATATATTTTTATCATAAAACATCCATGTGTTCTTACAGTTTGTCTATCAAAATATGGGTATTTTAAATGTTATTTTTCAAGTCATGGGATATTATATCCATGTTGGTAATATTTTATACACATAATAATATTATTAAGGTGGCCTAATTAGTATCTTTTTTCTCCATAACTAATCAAACCATAAACTTATACCTTTTTAAACCTAGTTTCCTATGTCTCCTTTTCAAGCTAGGTATCCTATATTTTTATATTCAAATATAAAGATTTTCTCCCTCTCTATTATGCTTCTTTCATTGATATGTTTCTATTTGTGGTGGAGAAGTATGGTTTGTGTGTTATGAACCCTCATTTTGAGCATTGAAAGTCTAATGTTTGGTTCCAAAACCTGTTTTTATTTATTTTATATAAAATCCATATTTAACTTCTAGGAATGGTTAAAAGATAGAATTATCAAATCTTGAATCAAACTCAAACAATCAATAGATAAAAATAATAATAGTCCATCTAATGCATTACAATCAATATATAAGAAAGAATAATAGTGAAAGTGAAGAAAAAATACTTGAAGGTGAACAAAAACTACCTTTAGTTCTATAAAATAAGTTTCTATGAAAACACTATATTTCTTTGACTTAATCGATGTCAACCTCAATTTCCTTTGGTACATACCCAAAAATATTTTATAAAAACAAAATACTCAAATACATTATTTTTAGAGGCTTAATCCATGTAAATAAAATATATTCATCCCTTAATATTAGAATATTTTGGGTTTTTATAATATTTGATTTTTTTGTCTCTCTCATCTTTAGATACATAAAAAATTGACTACATTGAACATATTTCACTACTATCAAATCGAAAACGAGGGTGACTTGAAGACCACCACTTGGATAACAAGGCTTAAAAATACTTTAATTTCTCGTTTAATATTTTATAATAAAAAAGACTAGTCTCAATTTATAATAAATAAAAACAAATCTCAATTTATTGATGACAACAGACAAATCGAGAAAGGTGAACACCACAGTAAAGTGATGAGGTTGGGAAAACAACAATAAAAAATAATATTAGACTAGATAAAAATTGTATTCTTTGATAAACTCCAATAATCCTCCTTATTTTCTGATTTTTTAACTACATTAGATGTCCTTTTATTTGAATTCCAAAAGACTCCTAATTAAACTTGACTTTTAAAGTAAACTTGAATAAACTTTATATCTTTAGTAAAACTTACTATTTTTAAGCAATAACTATTTTTAATAAGTTCTAAATTTAACTTTATATATCCTACTAATTTGCACACATTAACCACGTACTTAAAATAACTTATTCTCGAGATGCAAGTCAAGTTGACTCATTACAAAAAGATACAATATTTTGAAATTTTAAAAAAGAAGAAAAAAATTCAAACCTAATTTTCGGGCCCTATATGGATGATTTAAGCCTCCGAAAATTGTCGAGATGGACTATAAGCAGCTAACACCACTTAACATGGAGTTGAAATTTTTGAGATCTTTCCATAAAAAATAGAGTCGTTTCGACTCCCGGATCAAAAGTTATGGCCTCCGTAAGATAGGCCACCGAATCCACATCAGCCTCCCCCGGCTAAAAACTCATCTCTTGTGAGTTCTTGTGATTGAACCGTTGCAACTTTTATATGCCAACTTTCTTTAGTTCCCATTCTAAGATCCGTGTGTTTTCCTTTTACCGTAAACCTTCCCATTATACCGAATACTTGTTAAAACTACTCTTGCCTTGTGTTTATTGTTTTCTTGTTAAGAGCACGTGCCACCTTCTCTT